>ONZK01002696.1:30709-45690 GCA_900322385.1 Pharnaceum exiguum | reverse complement strand
CCCCCCCCCCCCCCCCCTTTCTCTCTCTCTATCTCTCTCTCTCTCCTGAAGTTCTGTGTCCTTTCTGCGAGCCTGCTTTTTGGAGAAAATTTGAATTCTGAAACAGAAGGTAATGTTATGATATAGGTTGATAGCTATATGTGAGGATATATATGCGGCAAGAGCAGAGGGCGAACTGGGAGTGGAGGAGGTGCTGTACTGGACGCTGGTGAAAATTTATAGGTCTCCTCACATGCTGCTGGAATACACTAAACCTGATTAACTGTATGAGACCAAGAATTTACGGAGATTGTAATGCCTTTGAATTGCTGAAGATGTTGAGAGCTTGACGGAGGACAATGATTATACATAGAGCTCCGTACCAGCTCTACCAAGATGTCATGGACCTTATTTTTAAATGGTCTGGGATCTATGCTGGTTTTTATATATGGGCACATTCTCAAGAGAGGTGCTGGCCGTATATCAAACTGAAGTTGTGATAGCTTTGATTGCGGTTGTTTAGTGTCCGAAAGTTTTGCTTTAGGTGTACATTTGAAGTCTTGGAATCATACTGGTAGCATACACGAGAAGTCCTTGGTAGCCAATATTGAAGACAGGTGAGTTGATGATTGATAGTGTTGATGTAGGATGAATTGTATTCTGTACATAAAAGAGGTCGAAGTGATGTACAAAAATTCATTGTTCCCTGAATGGCTGCTGTATCATCTTGAAAGATGTACCAAAGAAGATGTACCATTTTTTTGTGTACAATGCAGTCAATATCAATGATTCATATGCTGGTCTTTCTCATTTCTGCGAAATCCATCATAACCACAGCAGTTTGTTCAAAGAATCAAAGCGCCATGTCTGTTAGGTTTCATTTTTTTATTTCATCAAAATGCTTTCTTATTTTATAAGATCATTATCTCCATTTGTTGCTCTATTGGTTAGGCATTATATTTGCGAAACTGAGACGGCTTGATGAGTGATTTCACAATTTCTTGCTACATCTTGATGCCATCATTCGATCTGCAGACAAGATCCATGTTTTCGTGTGTTTAGATTATTGCGGAAACAAGTTTTAGGAACATTGTTGTTGTGGAACGTTAAGCACATCCTGCTATCAAATTGTTTGGATATTAAGGCAAAGCACCAAATGATGTTGCAATTTAGTGCTACATGTCCCATCATACTCATTAATCGTTCAACAAAAAAGACTGTAAATTTGACATCCCTGCCAACATCCCAGCAATAGTGCCGTCGAAGAAAAGTTGCATAAAAATGCATGATTAATTACAAAGGTGAAAACATAAGCATATTGCATGTGCCACCCTCCACACCCTACTACTACAATAGCAAATCCTAAACACATAAGGCATGCGCCTGTGCTATAGACTGATCCACAAAAGCAAGTCCTAGAAATATAAACCAAGTCATAATAATAGCTACCAGCTTAACTAATTCTTCTTCTTAGTAACAGCAGAATCTTCCTTTTTGCTTCCTGATTTCTCTGCAAGCCTCTTTTTTGCTTCGATAGGGATAGTTTCCTCCATTATCTTTGGCACGTTGAAATTGAAGTCATCCAGATTAGCTTTGATTTCAGGGTGTTTATCCAGGTACTGAATAACCTCAGTACGGCATCTCACTTTCTTACCAGTAGGGGTCACATAATGAGCATCCAGCTTGGAATAATCTGATCTCAAAATGAGTTCTCTCTTGAATCCTTCGGGGGTCATGGGGAGATTAGGCTTGTCAATAACCCAAGTTCGAGTGGCATCGCATTCAAGGTCAGCTGGATCATCACAACTCACCTCTGATCTCCTGTCACAAGTGAAAGGGTTTTCGGTAATGGTAGCTCTGAGCTCCTCATACTCTTCCCTTGTAGGAATCTCCCTCCACTTGAGGCATTTGGTACATTGTGCAGCATACATGTCTACTGCTCCACGGGGCTGCAGAAAACCACAGAACAAGGAAGACGCATGAGAAAAAGAAAATAACTAGTATAATCAACATAGAGCATCAAATCAACTAAAAGTGCATAACATAGAACCACATCTCTCTTCTATGGAACTAGAACATCTACTCACTTCAACAGTGTCTTTAGAAATGCCAGTACCCACAAAAACACTAATTTCAAACACAATCTAATGAGATGAGAAAGCAGCATATCATTCTCTTTGGACTCTCAAGAAAATTCAAGGGGGTGCTAACTCAAGGTTAAATGCACACAATAAAAGAAGGAAGAGAGTTCACAAAACATATGTTTAGCACAAGATTCAATTCGCTAGGAACAGGACAAATTCTGCATTGAATGAAAATGAACTGAACCATCAGAGTGACAGTCAACTATTTGGATCAACTACTAAGAGTTTCCAGTGCAGGCCCTATTATTGCTCTGTTACTAAACCCAACAACTTAACCACTTTACCCGAGTCTCTCTCTGTAAACCTCGGGGGAGATTCAAACATCAAGAAGATCCACTGAAAGTGTACCTGAGAGCATGTGACCATAACAACCCCGCGCTATAACCCTCTGGAGGTCCTCTCTTAATGAGTGACCATTCTCACTCTAAGAAACAGTCGAACATATCTTCAGGAAGGTCATGACAGCTTGATTCCTAGTACTCAGATCATACACAATGAAACCAAGTCCTCTTTCACATTCTCCCTAAGGATAACCAGGAATGGGCTGTAACACTTCCTGTGGTAATTTATTTCTCCTATGTGAAAGTAATGATTCTAATTCCATTGAAATCGCTACTGCTGAGCACAGATGCAACAATTCGACCAACAACTCCTTTCAGAACTCCTGGAAGGCTAATGTTTGAAAGATTATTATTCAAGTACCAACTTTGCCGCATGAGCGATCTTACGTGCCCAACCCCTACCTCCCCCCCTCCCTTCCACAGTTCCATTGAGCAACTTATCAACCCAAGCTCAACAACAACAACCCAGCATGGCAGTGCCGGTGGGTCGAGTTGTATACAACATTTCCCCTATTTTAAACAAACAGAGAGGCTGTTTCCGAACTATCAACGCTATTAGAACAAAAACCCATAGAACTAAAAAGCCTTCTAAATATCACCCCAACATCACACAGCCCTGGGATCACACCGTCCTTCTTTGCTCAAAACAAATCACAAAGATAAAGAATATAACATGCTCCCACAACCTTAAGTAATATTTAATCCAACGACTCATAACTACGCTTTCGAGCAGCAATCCAATTATCCAACTCAAAAGTCACAACGACAAACATTCCTAAAACATGCAAAATTGCAAATGTTCGATCTAAAAGCAGTTCAAGCCATCAGCAGATACATAAAACTCAGAATTATGTCAATTAACCTTCAAAGCATCAAATTAATCCATCTTCAAGCTTTTCTCAATTGACCTCACAAGCCTAACAGGTCTAGTATGAGAATAGTCAGTTCATATTTCACACCCACATTCACTAAACTCCATTTACACTTTTTTTTTTGCTTAGTGACATACTAAGGTTCAAGAACCAGAACAATATAAACCAAGTAACCAACATGCAACAAACAAAAAAAAAACAAACAGAAACAAAAAGAAAATAACACAACCCCAAAAAAACATACCCTTTACCCTTTGTTCTTGGCATAAAGAAAAACAAAAGGGTAAACTTTATTTCATCTTTTTAAGGAAAACAACAAATAAACAAACCCACAGCAAAACCAAAACCTAAAGAAGACAAAAAAGAACGCAACTTTCCCACAAAACCCTCACAACCCAACATTTATTTCACCATGAAAAACAAACAAAAGAGGCAAACAAAAACATACCCAGAAACGAAAACACCAAAATTTAAACAAAAGAAACAAAACCCAGATGATATTTTCACACAACAAGCATAAAGTTCACACCTTTAAGCCATTTTCCACAAAAGGCAACATAACCAACACATATAGAAAGAAATAAGTATCATGATTCATGCATGCACTGAAATACTGAATGTTATATATAAAATATAAACCTTAGTTTCCTTAGCGTTTGGGCTGTCGCCATTACTGATCTGCTGCTTCTTGGATGACATCTTGGCTACACAAACAGTGGCTCTTCTCTTCTTCTTTTTCTGGTGAAAGTGTTTTGTTTTGAGTACTCCTCTCTCTCTCTCTAAAAGTGCAGTGCGAAATAGGAGTTGTATGGTCAGTGACTCAGTGGGGTTATTTATGCAAAATTGTGATTTTTTTCCTTTTCTTCTCGTAAATTGGTGATATAACTGCAAAGTTAGGTGTGAGATGATAATTGAGAAAGCAGTAAATATGTTATGGGCTTAAGTTAGATAAGTAAGGGTTGGGTTTGGGTTAGTGGAAATTAAAAGGTAAGAATGTGTATAGGCCCATTGGGATAGGCTAATTGAATTAGCCCAAAATATGAGCTGATGTTCGGTTAAAGCCTTTATGACAAACTCCACACCAGAATAAAATAAAATCTTATTAAAAAAAAATATTCGTATAGGAATTTTTTATTTATTTATGCTCTATAAGAAAATTTTAAAATTTTCACACCTTTGGCATATATATATACAAAAATATCATCACCTCAATTAGAAAAATCCATAATTAGTTTGATTTTCAGAGTAATTTAAATCAACTATTTTCATTTCAGTGTAGATTTGTGAAATTAATTTCCAAGAATGATTCATATTTGTATGAATTATATTTCAAATAAAATTAGATATTGAATGACTTTGTTTATTATTGTGAATTTCTCTCATTTGCTTTCAATAACAACGACAACAACAACAAAGTGTAAATCCCCCTTCAACGGAGGTGGTCGGGGATCGGGATCCCTTTTTAAGAAAACACATAGGTTGTTTACGAGATTGACCATAAATACATTGTTGCATTGAAGTATTTACTTCCACAAATTCAATTCACCAAAAATAAGAAGTACGTGAATGTTTTTTTAACCATTTTACTATAGTCCATAATAATCACTTAAAGTTGAAAGATGGAGATAATTCTATCAATTTAGCTGCATAGGCTAACTTTGCCAATTTATGACTTGGAATCCTTAATTTTCTTTAAAATAACATTTGTTATGTATTCTTAGGTATTCTCAATAAATATCTATATTACATTACTAAGAGAAGTTACGGAAAGAGAAATGAATTTTATAATACGGCTTATGCTTAGGTGGAAACTTGGGGTTGGCTAGAAACTCCAGTTTAACTAATAAAATTGCCATAAATTAGTGTATTTTTTATGTTTTAAAAATATTTACAAAAGAAAAAGAATAAACGAAATCTGACAGAATAATATTTGAGTATTTTTGGAAAAGATCAAGTTTTTTAATTATTAATAGAAAGAAATTTCGTTAATTTTAGAATCAAATAGTTTAAAGATTTTATAAATGATTCTTTGAATGTTCTTTTTGGAAATAGTAATATCTTCTTATGATATTTAACCATTGTCTGACACGTAAGCATCACTAACGGAAATATTTAACAGCGTTACAGAAGGTACCCACTTTGGTACGACGTTGTTAAATATAGGTACCCATTTCGGTATATTGAAAAAAATGGGTACTACCTTGATTATGCTATAGGTCAAGTACCCAAAATGGTATATTTCCTTCTAATAAACTAATAATTGAAAAGGTTGATTAGGAAATAGGCCTGAAATAATTATTTCATCCGTTACTAAGATGTACGTGTTTGAGCCATTAGGATAAAATAATTGCTGACCATATAATACTCGTAGGATACTCGTAGGATGAAATAAGCAAGGCATGCTCTTTAGAGCTTAATGTAACTAAATTAAACTGAAAATAACTGAACTTTTTGCTTAATTGTTTTGACACTCAATCATTTTTCAAAATTCTATATATGAACGTTTATGAAACCATATGGTGAGACCTTTTCAATGATATATTAATAAGTACGAATTTTGAAAAACCGAATTTAACTGAACTGAACTTCAGTTGTGGAGAATTTATGAATTGAATAAATTTGTGAATTGATGAGTAAATGTAACATTGTTTTACATTTAGCGAACCGATACATATTCAAATTCCTTGCATCGAACGGGAACTGCACTAGTATATCCTAATAGTAGAGTTTACGTTCTTTACAGTTTTTCCTAATTAGATTTTTTGTTTGTTTTGCTTATACTTGTAAAAGAATTCCACAAATATGAAATTTTTTGTGAACCCGTTTCATATATAAAACAGGTCACTCATGGCCATTGGGGGGGTCACTAATGACCATCGATGGGGTCATTCATCAACTGTTTTTGTTATCAATACCCAATCTCATAAACGGGTACAAATAAGTTTTTGTGTTACACGAAAAATCTTGTAGTTTACAAACTCATCGATCAAGTGCTTTTAACCCAAAGCAATTACTCGTATATAAAAAAGCTCCAAATAAAAGAGCCAAGAGGTGTGTGAACTGTGATCCAAGGTACAAGTATATCAATATTAGAACTTTTATATCTATCGTAGACTGAACATGAGAAATTGATCAGCTGGATTGACTATTGACTAAATGTGAAGGAACGTCACATTCCTTATATTAACGACCAGAATGAACTGGAGACACGACTTGGGACTTCCCTTGATTTAGTCTCCAAATTGATTCAATCAATGATCTGAGCTCAACAACGGTCGTAAACTCACAATTGCATAAAGTGGTCGGGTCGTATCAACCACAGATTGTTTATTTGGCCATCGTGAGCTAAGCTAGACTAATTCATACTCCTAATAAGCTAGCAGTGCCAAAAGAATAAGGAGCCAAATACTAGGGACAATACCAAGTGGTAAGGCTATTTGCCTTTTCTTTTTAATGATAGGGCTTACCTAAACTAATAATTATTCTAATATCTGAGAAAACATGACAGAGCGAGGATTAATTAAGCCAAGAGGTATTGGAGGATCTGGACTGGAGGCAAAGAAACCTACACTAATGACAGAAAGGGAAGAGCTGGCTATGAAAATAATCAAATTGAAATTGAAATAAAACGCGGATGTATCCTGTATTCGTGTGTGACTTTTTCATTTTCGTAGTTGCATTGGTTTATCCAATATAAGCCAACAACCCAACACTAACAGCAAAATAGATGCATACAAAAACAAATAAAGATGCAGGAGCTGGCTAATATGCCCGGCAAGTGATTTTTTCAAGGAAGACAAACTATGGGTCCAAGGAATTTATTTGATTAGACCAGAATACCCATCATAATTTAAGAAAGTTCCAATGATATACAGTAAAAATTGATTCGTTAGCATAGTTTTCTCATTTTAAGGTGGGTTTCCTTTTTTATATATTGATTTAATTTTTTTAATGGAAGAAATAAATTCAGCCATTGAGCCATGATATTAACTTATTAAGCCTTCGATTTATAGTTTATACTAAAATCTGTGCGGGTGCTCATATGACATATTGATCAACTAATGTACGGGTATTAATTCCTAATGAATTCTATGTTTCTGAATTGTTTTTATAATATCGTTAAAAAGTTAGCAAATGAGCTTACTGGAGAGAATAAGCTGAAACTGATTAAACTTAAAAAATTAAAAACCTTTAAGAATATAACTCTATAGCTAGGTGTTCAATTGGCTCTTTTCTAATTGTCAATTTTGACAAAATTTCTCCGAGCTAGCTAGTTTGCTTAGACTAGGAAGTAAATTCGTATAAGAAGTGGTATTTTCCATCACTTTAGATCTTCCTAGGGAATGGTTGATATTGGTTTAAAGATAAGGGAATTGAAGTGACAATTGCTGGTAATTGACATGGATAGTGGTCTCGTTTGTTATCTAGGTTATTGGGGTATTTTGTTGTGTCATAGTTAGTTTGACAAAAAAACAAGTTGTTAAGATATAAAAGTTATGTTTGGTAATAAGCTAATTCAGCTAGCTTTTTTCACGCCAATCAACTGTACATCACTAAGTTATCCTCCACCAATTGATTCATATCAGATGGTCAAACTAGCTAACAAGTCTAACTAAATCAAATCCAACTATCCAAATCCGGCCAGCTATCAGCTATACCAACTCCAGATAGTTGCCAAATAAGACCAATATGAGTTATCTAAGAAGCCCTAACTAGGTACGCAACTTCTTATGTAGTGTGAGAAGTGTAGATTTCAAGAAGCAATTTCGTGTGTGCTTTGTTCAACCAAACACCTCAAGCTGCATTTGCACTTCTCAAGAAGTTGAACTTCTTGTGCTCTTGCTTGCTAACCAAATTAAACAATCTCAATTTTTTTTGAAGCCGTTAGTTTGCCTTATATTCCTACACAATGCAACTTCTTTTAGAGCTAAAACAATAGTTATCCCACATGATAATTTTCATATCAAAATCAATATCAATGTTAATTAATTGACCGAACATTGTACAATTATACGAGTTCAATTACACAATTAGTTACTTGATTTACTGATGAAGACATCTTATCAACCATAGATACGCATAATGTATCTTATAAGTTATAACCATACATCATGAGTAGAACATATGTTCTATTCATCAATTGGTTGAAACTTGAAAGCACACTTCGTAACAACAAGATTGGAGGCTTCCATTTCTGTTGACCTCATTCTTCTCTAATATAAAAAGTTAACCAAATGAAAATACAAAATAAATTGATAAATTAACATGGACTTCGTATGAACATTACAGAGCAAAAAGCATGAGAGTGAGGACCGTAGACACGGGGTTCCCGGTGACGTGGCGTTCCATGCAAGTATCTCTTAGTTGCATGGAACTTTTTATCTTTACTTTTATCATCTTGTTGTTTGCTTGGATTCGGGGTAGTACCGTAGTAGTTGGGTTATTCTTCATTTTTTATATACAGGCTACAAAGCAATCCATAATTTTCTCGACTATCAAATCATTAGGCATCCTAATGACCCCTATTATGTCTCTTGATTACTTTCTCCTCGGGGTGGTTATTAGCATCATTATCTCCAGGTCCTCCACAATCTTTCCCCCACACATCCTTAGCCCGTGGAAATAGCCACGTACACAAAATCAAGGACATTTTCCGCATTCTATATATATTAGAAAGAAAAAAACTAAAACAAACATATTATCCTGTCATAATCTATCAATTCCCAACGATGAATCACTCAAGTTACATGAATACATTAATGGTTTGCGAGTCTAGTTATTAGCGAGTAGCATATACATGTGTTCAAATTTATGTCATAGAGAGTAAGATATCATGAAATACTTATTGAACGATCGAGATATATCACGATTGATGCAACATGTAATGATGCAAACCCACTTTTAATATGCTTTCTTCATCGAAATTTGACATTTCAATCGTCTTCTTATCCAATTTAGTCTAGACAGAAACTATAGGAATTGGATGACAAATTTTTTCCTATCGTTTCTATTTACTCAAATATAATGTGATTTGCAAATTTTACGGTTCAACCCAAATTACAATAATTAAGAACTTGCCAATTCACACAATATGAACATTTTGCATACTTTGATTACTTTCCCTTACCAACTAAACAACTTTACACCAATTGATCAATAAACGTGTATGAAAAAATATCACCTATCTTTTTAGTAGTATATGCAAGTGTATGAAAGAACTTCGATGAATTATAAAAGGCACCATCTAAACCACACATATCACAAAATCTACACACTATTATGTGGTCAAACCAAAGTAGCAAATAAGTAGGATCATTTATATTAGAAAGTACTACTATAGACATAGTAGCCAATAACCTCAGTACCCTCTTTAGTCCTCTATATCAACATTCAACAGTGGTCCTCAAGATCGATCACCTAATCCTCACCATATTTATGTACCAAGCAATAAACTCATTTCCTTTCAATTCCATTTTCCATACCTTCTCATATCGATCATAACCTCCCTCTCATGTTTCACACCAAATAGCTCTCTTTCTCCCTCAATCAACAACCGTCATATTATCCCATATTCCTCAATGCAACCAAACAACCACCATAACCATAACCATAACCATAACCAAGTAGTTCCCCTCTCCCCTATACACCACAACAACCTTTCCCACCAAAAGATGTTCAAACTACTTACCAAGATCAACCTCAAACGACTATGTTCCCGCCTCGGGTGGGGCCGCTCTCATGCCAACTCTAAGCCAAAAATCGTCGTGAAAAGACTTGGAGACGCCACCCTAAGTAACAATAAGTTACCCCACAGCCCTAACCGGGCCGCGGTCCACCCTAATCACCAGGTCAAAAAACCGCGGCCCGTTCGTGTGGCAACGTTCAATGCAGCACTCTTTTCAATGGCACCAGCAGTAGTAGTACCAAAACAAAGTCACCAACAAAGTCAACAACAAAGTAGTAATATTAACTTGCGAGCTAAGTCACTTACTGACAGACCTAAGAGCATACTAAAACAAAGCCCCATGCACCCAAACAGTGGAGCTACCTCAGAAAGTCTTCACCAAAAACAACAAAGGTTCGCAAAGTCGAAGCTTAGAGTATCAATCAACCTTCCAGACAATGAGATATCATTAGGAAGAAGCAGGAGGTTTCATGGCAATGGTGATGATCATCATGAAGTGGCAAAGACACCATTGCGCAGCTTATCAGAGAGGAGACATACTGTTGTCGATGTGTTGAGAGAGTTGGACGCTGATATATTGGCTTTGCAAGATGTTAAGGCTGAGGAGGAGAGAGAGATGAGTCCACTTTCTGATTTGGCTAATGCTCTTGGCATGCATTATGTTTTTGCTGAGAGTTGGGCTCCTGAGTATGGTAATGCTGTTTTGTCTAAGTGGCCTATTAAGAGATGGAAAGTTCAGAAAATCTTTGATGACACTGATTTCAGGTATGTGATCATGCGGGGTTCAATTATATGTTTAGTATAATTTGTTTGTGTTTCTGTTGTTGTTTTTTTGGTTCAATTTGATTTTCTCTGTTTTCCTCTGTTTTTTTTTTCACTAATTTGGTTTACTTAAGTGGGAAAGATTAGATTTTGATTTTAATTCTTGTTCAAAATTGATCAAAATTGTGTCTTTTTGTTATAATCATAGTACTGTTATGAACTTTTGTTGTGACCCCCGAGCACGGAGCACCCGCATTGAATGAGGATTACAGTCAATTGTTGTTGTTGTTATGAACGTTTGCACTTACAAGGGTGATTAGTGAAAGGAAAAAAAAGTCCATATGTCTATGTCTTGTGTTTGCTTTTAAGTTTCCTGTTTGTCTATGCCTTGTTTTATTTTTGGTAAGCTAGTTGAGAAATGCTTGTGGTACAAGGACTGGTACATAGCTATTGGTTCAATAGAATACAAAGTTGACAATTCCTTTGTTCACTGATGAGTCTTTAGGTGTTTGTTTCCGTTTGGATGTTGTTTTATTCTGTCGTTTTTATCTATGAGGAGTATCAAGCAATTATGAGGGAAAAAGAAAAGGGAAGGTCCAAAAACAAATGAATGAAAGAAGAGGAGAAAAGTATCATTGTCTTGATTAACTGTAGCAAGAAATATTGTTCCTAATCTAATGAACATTAAGGGCAGTTCAAAGTTAGTTGCCATTCTCCCAACTAATGAAAACAAGATGAAAAGCTTGTGCAGCTTTTAGGAACAAGGAGGCACCTAATCTAGTGACTACTTTCCAGGGGATAAAGTAGATCCCCAAGCTTAATGGTGAAGCTGCTTGGAAACTTGTGTCTTTCCTTTTTTATAAATATAAAATAAAATAAAATTTGGGTTAGGCTACAAGGAGGCATGGCTGTGGAAATGAGGTTTGGTACTTGAGACTTGAGACTTGATGTTTATAAGGCATTGATCTTAACTGATAACTATAGAGAAGTTTTGTTAATTGGCACTCAGATGTCATATAATAGGACCCCATGAATCTGGATTAATGTTGGGTGTCATGGTTAATTCTGTGTCAGTAAAAACAGGAAGTTAGGAATGCCAGATTGTGGGTCATCACAGATTAATGAGCTAATGTGATGGTTTATGTGAGAATATTTGGACCATTGAACTTAAACTGTGGTTTTTTCCTTGGTTTCGTATGTAATTCTGTGATTCTGTTTGTCTCTACCAAAAACAAGAAGGAAATGGCAAAAAAGAGAGATCTTTTATATACCAACTTGCTTAAGTTGGTAAAATTTGCCTCTGCATTATTGACCTTTGTATGGTCTACTGGCATAAAGTATTATGCATTTGCAATCCTTCTATAGTTCTATGGAGCTTACTTAATGGATACTAGCTCAAAAGTAGGAACTGCTTTTGCGAAAAAGCCACCTAATCTTTGGTGCTTTTCTAAGAAATGATTCCATATTTTAGGCATGGAGCTTCACAGACTATCGGATAAAATATTCTCAATAATAGATGATGATGATGCAAAATGTGACTATCAAACCATAGTGATCACCAATGAGTTGCCTCTCTAGGTCTCTATCTTTGGCATATATGTTTCCAAGTTTCTGAGGGTAAGCTGTAAGGTGAGCTTCACTTGGTGTAAATAAACCAACTGAGCTAAGATGGAAGATGCAGAGTTTTAGAGCCCCTTGGGACCCTCCACACATTTGCCCCAAAGTTAATGTCATGGCTAAGGTTGAAGGTTTTTTAGTTGACTAATCAGTTTTGTTGCTAAATTTGCTTATGAACCCAAAACAGCTTTAGATAAGCTCAATACCAGAAGAGGGACATTTTTGCTTATGTGGGATGCTAACAGCTCAACTGATCTGTTTAAAATAGCTGTGAGTAGGGTCAAAGCAATAAAACCAGCTTAGTCTGTTACATGAAGATACTTTATATGTCATATGGTTAGTGCAAGGCTTAATATATTGTTCGATATTGTAGGGTAGTTGGAGAAGGTGGAATAACGCTTATGCTTAATCACCTTAAATCATGTTGAATTGAATATTTTATTTACATGATCCTAATGAGATAGAGTTCTTGAACAACAAAACAAATGTCAAACATGTATCCAGTAGTTCAGATGTTCATAACAAGATTCCTTATCTGATATTCGTTGCTGTTTTGTTTTTGTTCAACGCAATCTGATCTCTGCTAATCTCAATTTCCAGAGTATTTCTCATTTCTAATAATTTCAACATACTGTCTTTTTCTTTCTAATGTTGACAAAGAACAAGAATTGGGTGACTTGAGTTCTCTTTCTGTTTTGACAGTAATGTTTTTCTCACATTAGTAGACGTTGTAATAAGTTAGCTCATAGCATTGTGAAACTTCAACCTTATGATGTCATTGATCGTTTTTGGTTGGAGGATATGCCCAAGGAATTTCCTGACCTTGCTTGTAACGATTTTGAGGAATTTATTTCAATGAATTAGATTACCCTTAGGGAAGGCCCAAAGAAAAGAAAAAAAAGTTCAGTCAAGCATGGCACTTTTAAAGCTATGATTGATGTGCAAGCAGAAATTATCATCAGGGGAAGAGGGGAGCATTAGGTGCCCAACTGACATAGTGATAACTTCCATAAGGTTGCCAAGTTATACT
This sequence comes from Pharnaceum exiguum, assembly GCA_900322385.1. NCBI lineage: Eukaryota > Viridiplantae > Streptophyta > Magnoliopsida > Caryophyllales > Molluginaceae > Pharnaceum > Pharnaceum exiguum. The sequence continues at coordinate 32,260 of ONZK01002696.1, read as the reverse complement.
GCCTGAAATAGTCAGAAGAAAATTACTTAATTATGAATTTGAGGTAATAAATTATTATTTGTCAAATTATTTGAGAAGTTGCTTGACTGGTTGTCAAGTTATGCAGTAGATCTTTCTGTAATCTCAGTGGTGATGTCAGATAATTAATCCTTATATATTTAAGACTATTTTATGAATGTGATTATTTGGTTCCTACTCCCTGAAGTTGTGTTTAATAAATTTTCATTGCACCTGCTTCAACTGTGTCACAGTGTGCATGCAATGGTTCCAATGGAGAGTATAATTGGGACCATTTTGTTCATGTCCCCTATATTTTAATTGGCTCTGTTTACAAACAATAGAATTGCATGACACATAGGCAATTCTGCTCATAATTGAGGCAGTAGCACGTCTAACACTTACTATTCTTGTGCTATATGCTAACTCATGTGATGTCTCAATCTATTATGTTTGTAATGTGTGATTGCATAATCAGTAAGAAAATGCAAAAATTTGCTTATCAAGCTGTACTGGTGTTTGAATCTTTGAATGCAGGAATGTACTTAAGACAACAATTGAGGTACCAGATGTCGGAGAAGTGAATTTCTACTGCACCCATCTTGATCACCTTGATGAGAATTGGAGAATGAAGCAAATTAACGCGATAATAGATTCTAATGACGCACCACATATACTAGCAGGAGGCCTTAATTCCCTTGACGAATCAGATTATTCTGGCGAGAGATGGACGGACATTGTGAAGGTATTTTGCTACCATAAGTCCACTTAAGTAAAAAAAGAAGCTGATTCTGTGAGCTCTAGTTTGTAGCAGGAATGAATAACAATATGTTCTGAATTACGCTCTGCAGTATTATGAAGATATGGGAAAACCGACACCAAAAACAGAAGTTACGAGATTTCTGAAGGCAAAACAGTACACAGATGCAAAAGCCTTCGCAGGAGAATGTGAATCAGTAGTCATGATAGCGAAAGGCCAAAGTAAGAAGCTTTTCCATCCATACTATGCAGCCCCTTTTATTTGTTTAGTTTGTATGTTTTCACTTGTTTTAAGCCTTCTGTATCTGACTGTCAATTTAGGTGTACAAGGGACATGTAAATATGGAACTAGAGTTGATTACATTCTTGCATCACCAGGGCTACAGTACAAGTATGTCCCTGGATCATACTCAGTAGTTTCATCGAAGGGAACGTCTGATCATCACATTGTGACAGTTGACATACAAAAGGTTGACAGTATTCAGGAAATTGCAACCAAAAAGAGGCACCAGCCTAAGCAAAGAGTTGTAAGAATTACAAGTGATTCCCCAGCCAGGGGTTTATGGAGCACAGATATGAATCATATGAGATAGCTAATTATTTGTATCAGATTGTAAAATGATCTGTATATTTAACCATTGTTACGATTGTTGATTGTTGAGTGTGTGCTACAGGTAGATAAGTAGAAAAGAGTGATTGTGTATTTGTTTGCTAGGGACAGGCTTTGGTCTATACATGAGTAGAGTGATATGCCGATGCTACAGTACAAACCGTTGTTACCAGGAAATTTATGTG
>ONZK01002696.1:2108-12979 GCA_900322385.1 Pharnaceum exiguum | reverse complement strand
TCCACCACAAGCAGCTATACAGCTGTTTAATTACCATGTGCTGAAATACCACTTGGGTAGATATTTTACTGATGCTAGGACAGCTGTCCAGGATGAGTCATGGAGCTGACTGTACATACGGGTCCCAGGATTTTAGTGCCCCCAACAGAGGTATATAATAAGACCAATATCCTGTGACTTAATTATGAAGGACAATGTCGTATTAAATATGGGTCTCACTTTAATCACACGGGGTGTATGACAATTCTAGAGATTTGGGATGTCTGTGACCTCAGCTGTTAGCATTGGCGCTAACTAGGCGCCATCCATTATCTTCTTGAGATCCAAAGCAGATGGCTGGGTAGGCTTTAAGCTGGGTAAAGTCCCTCTGATCTTGGGGCCTTGGATCCTTTTCTTGAGGCAAGGGGTTGGCCCAAAGTAAGAGGTACCCTTGGGCCGGTTCCAAGTTTAACATGTATTAGTGTGACATAAGTTTTTTTGCAACGGGAACCTCAAACAGTTCACGTCTTGATCAAAGTCTCAAAGCAGATGTCAACACGTCTTGGAAGATGACAAATCTTCAGTATATGTTGTAATCCTTGTGATATAAGAACCAAAAAAAAAACTGATAGTACAGTGTCATTGTTGTAATCCTGGTGAATTGGTGATAAGAACCAAACCAATTTTTTCATGTTGTTATGAATGAAGTGCTCTCGGAAGGAGTGTGTCATACTGTCACAAGTCATAACTCATAACCCATTGCTCAAAATGACAAACAAAAAAAAGTTACATGACAAACAAAAAAAAGTTACAAATGTATCTTGTCCACACTACCTGGTAACATAAAGGTTCATGAAAAATTATTGATTAGAAAAAGAACAAAACATGACTGCCTGATGATAATGCAACGCCAGAGATATTCGATTCAGCATATTACGAACCATGTCCACTAACAGTCAGTTTAAATGGCTGGAAATCAATCCAAAGAAAAAAAAAACTTGAAATCAACAAGATAAACATGTACGTAGTTTTGTTTTTAATCGACAAGTTAAACATGTAAAGGAGAACCTGTGAAATATTCACTCTTGATCAAAGGTTCAAAGCAGATGTCAAAACGACAAAAGGTCTTGGAAGATAACAAGTCTTATATTGAGCATATATTTCTTCAACACTGCTAAGTCCATATTTGTTGGAAACTGAAGTTGGCAACATATCCACTGCATTGCAAATTCATGGTCATCGCTCATCAAGTTGATAGTCCAGTGTCTTCAGAATACCAAAAAAAATATTATAGTCAAGTGTCATGATTACTGCTTGATGATAAGTAACGCCAGAGATGTTCGATTCAAGTTCTACTAACACTGAGTTAAAATCACTTAAAATCAATCTTAAAAAAACTGGAAATCGATTCCACTTTGTGAAGCAAAGGTACTAGAATAGTTATCAAATCAAATCCAAAAAAAAAAAAACTTCTTCCCAAGCAATTTAGGTTCCTTAACAAAATTTGTACACATACGACTTTCAACATTCACCATTTACAAAATTAATAAATTAAGGGGTAAAATAATGCAGAACCTTCAACGTTGCGATTAACTTGTATTCAACCCTATAATTTCCGGAAACTCCAATGTGTATCAAAAATCACCAATATAGAAATCAATCAAGAATCACATATCAGTATATTTCTATTTCTCCTACAAAAAAGTAACCCAACAAATTTAATATAATCTCAATCATCATCATCTTCATAATCATCATGATCAAACTCAATATCTGATCGTACAAGATACATCATCAACCTACCACCGTTTCTTTCACAACGTAAAATACCCTTCTTCTTGATACGCGACATAGTAATCCTAAGCCGTCCATCACCATCAGGATCACTATGTCTGTTGAGAGTGAATCTGGGCCGTCCATCCTCACCAAGGGTAGTTAAAACAGGCGGGAAATAATCGTTCATCTCTAAACTTAACCCAACTGTCTCATCACACTGATTTGTCTGTTGTGTGATGATCTCATCATCATATTCATCATCATCACTAACAACCTCGGACTTCTTTATCTCTTTTGCCCCCACTATTGTCCCCACATCATAGCCGTCCGTTTTTGGCCTTATCATGCTTTTTAACCCTACGATCTCCCTACCACATTGGCCCCACTTATGATTCGTAAAAACCCCTGTGACTGTGTGTGTATCAACACTCATCTTAGCCCGAAAATTGACAAAAAAAATTTACTTTTGTGTTTTGGGTTTTTGAGATGAGGGTTTATGCCCTTAACAACATGCGGCGATAAGTAGTTTTGGTCTTATAGGATGTTATTAATATATCTAATCATCTATGAATGGTATTTATAAATATCAAAAAAAAATTATCCCGATATATAAGTGAGGATGAATAAACCCTCGTGGGTTTTTGTTTTTCATTTGTTTCTTTCAATCCGGTGTAGGCGCCTGTTGGACAAGAGAAGATTTGTTTCCTTACGACGTTTTCGTTTTGGGTTGATTTCATTCGGATTAAGATTTTAAAAAAGAAAATCTATTGGGGGAATGGAATTTACTTGATTTTTTAATTAACAAGAGAACAAATTTATGTGAACTCGTTTTATATGACACTGGATAAGGGAGTCATTTTAGTGTAACCGAAGGGTCATTATTGTGTTAATGAGGGTTCATTAATACCTTATCATCTCATTTATGAAACACGTTCACACAATTTTTTTCGAAAAACAAAACGTTAAATGTGGAACAAGAGCGCAATAGTATTAGCCGAATTCCCTTTAAAAGAAGTATTAGCCGAATTAATAGAAAAAGTTGGATTTGACTCGAAGAATTTGGGTGAACCAATATATATACGAGATGGGGTTACTAATAATTAATAGGAGGTCATTGATGGCCACCGATGGATCATTAACCAATTTTTTCTGTCATTAATAACCTGTTCTAATACATGAAACCAGTTCACACATTTTTTTGTGTATTTATTACTCTTTCTTTTTATGTTGAGAGGAGCTGAGTCGGTGTGGTTTTATAGGGGGGATTCGGTTGGTCAAAAATCCAACAGTGTAAATGTGTCTTCTCTTTTTAAGAATTTCATATGAAATTTATTAAATTGTAAAGAGATCGAGAGAAAGTAAGCAATAAGTCTTTGATACACCCAAACCCAGTATAAGTTTACACGTTGTGAATTACATATAACTAATAATAACAATATATTGACTAATGACATTTATACACTTACTATTAATACAAGAGTAATGCTTTAACAAAAAATATCTGGTGTGAACTTAAACCTAATACACTTTAAGATAATTAAATAATTTGATCAAAAGTAATTTTTTTCCTAAGTGTGTACCTAATGATAAGTGACCCAGAGGAACAAAGAAATATTTCCTCTCATGACCTAGAGAGCATTTGAACATAGTACCCTTCAAATTTGGATACAGTTCGGAATCACACTATACACTAGCACTTGGGTCCGTCAATCTATTTATTATTAAGTTTCTTATTTGTTTCTTTTTTTAAACACTCTATTACATCTTTTTAGAGTGGAATTAGTACATGATACACCCTGAGTGGCCGAGTGTAAGGTGTTAGATACACCCTACATTGTTATATTAGGCCTAATTTCTAGACAAAAAAAATGAAGGCGTCTTGTTTACTTATCTAAATACGAAGAATGTATATATGATGTTAGATACACTCGTGTGTATGCTTTAATTTGCCGTGATAAATTATCATAGTATCAATCACATTATTTTATTATACCTCCAAATTTGTTATTGATATTATTTTTCAATGCAAGTATATAACTATATGAAATAGGGCACAAGGGAAACTTTTTTTGTTGTTGATTAAATCATTCTAATCACATCATTGTTAATTAACGCTGATGTGGTATATGCCATGTCACCTTGAAACACTTTTTATATCCCAATTTTGTGACATACGAGTATATATAGAATATTTGCTTATTAATATGTGTGATTTTGACTTGACAAATGCTGACACTCGGATCGATCAATAGCGGAGGGAGTATGTTACTTTTCATTCTCATAGCAAACCATACAAAATTACAAATGATACAATCAATATGACAAAAAAAGAAGTCGTCTGAACCCAACTCAAAAATAATACAAGATAAGTGAATTGAAAGAAGTCTCGAAGCCATATTATTGTACTTATATTACATATCCTCTATATGGATTAACAAATCAAAATTATGAAGAGCACTAGCTAAAACCTAGAATCGATCGAAAATACAAGCTAAATTTTTGCTTCCATTGAACTGTCCCATACTGCCATGCATCAAGCTCTAAGTAAGGACCAAAAAAAAAGAGTAATCACATCTATCAGAATTAGGAATGTCTGTGGAAAAAAATAAACAAACAAAGAATCAAATTAATTAATTATATACTTGATCACCTGGCCACTATACCTATCTATGCATATATCTATTATCCCATGCATGCACACTCCTCTTAATTATCATCGAATTGAACTTGATCACCAAAATCTTGATCACTTTGATCATCACCAGGCCACCATCCAGAAGTTCGGACCATAACGATAAAGAATTTGCATCCTAGCTAGCTAATGCAAGAAATTGTCTCATCGATCTACTGGAAACAACACCAAGATTTCGACCACATAATTATTAATTTATCAACTCTGCGAAAGTCCCACTTATTCTAATGAACTCTACGTACCAAATTAAAATGTCTCATTAAAATGTACTCCTCAAGAAGATTATTTATGTACTTGATCACTTGGCAAGTTAATCTGTTCCCACTTTCTCTTGAGCTTGCGATGATCATCTTGAGCTTGCGCTGCCCCATTTTCTGTGTTAGAAAGGTTACCACAATCTTGATCTTCTTGATCAATAGATTCATCACGATGATCATCACATTGATGATCATTACCATCATCCTCATCATTAACTTCATCCTCATCAAACTGATCAGACGACCGTTCAACACTCATGATCAACCGCTCATCAATCCTCGTGCACTTAATGTTTGGAACCATACTAACGCTCAGCCGTCCATCTTCGTCGTTATGTTTCTTGAAAGTGAATCTGGGCCGTCCGTCTTCGTAAAGGGTCGTTAGAATTGGCGGGAAATAACGTTCCACTCTTAAACTGTCATCACTGATCATCAAACTCTCAGCAGCATTATTATTGTCATTATTATGTTCGTCGCTCCTCTTCTGCTCGGTAGCTTCGGACTCCACTCTCTGTCCTCTCCCGACCTCGAACTCACTGCCGTCCGTCATCATCTCCATTGCGCTCTCTGACCCTAAGATTTCTGTGCATTCGCCCAATGGGAGACCGTCATAACCTCTTTTGCGCTTCAGCATCTTTACTTTACGACTGGTACGTTATTAATAAGTTAATATTGAGCGGAAGGTCGAGAAATATTGATGGGTTTTTTCTTGGTTAATCGAATAAGGAATAAATGAGTTCTTGGTGATCAAGATTATGGGTTTTAATTTGTTAGTGTTAAGCTAACACAAAAGGAATTGATCGTTGTGGGGGGAAATATTTGAAACAAGAAAATGTGATGTTGATGATGATCGATGATAATCGGCGATGGTTCTCTATATATAATCGATTATATTAACAAGTGTGAGAACGGGGTATCAGCCTAGACCTTATATAGGTTACTGTCAGTCGTCTGTCACGCTGTGATGATCACCTTTTTTATTTTTGTTTTGTTTCGATTTGGTAATCCCCCCTTAGTAGTCCTATTACTCCTACTGAGTACTATGACCCTTTATTAGAGCGCTAGCAAATACAAAGGTTTGTTTTCTTATATCGATCATTTCTTTGTGGGAAATTGAGGTGTCTCAAAATAATGTGCAGGCTTAGACCTGTTTGTTTCGAAGTTTATTGTTAACCTATTTAATAATCTTAAACTCAACTTATAAGATAAGCTTAAATTTTGCAGATAAGTTATGTTCGTCGTTGTCAGCTTATCAATAAGATAGCTTATTTGGTAATCTGCATGAGTCGCCTTATCAAATAATCTCCTATCAATAAATTTTCTATATTCCAATATTATCCCTACTGTAAATATTAATATTACTCCTTATAATTGACAATTGTACTTTTATGTCATTTTACATTCATCATGCTCAGCTTCAACTATTTCGTCCGAATACCCTAATTAGATTATCTATTAAGTTTCAGCTTCATCTAACTAATAATCAGCTTCAGCTAAGTTTGTCGAACAGACCATTAAGTCCTTTTGATATAAATATACTCGTATAAATAATTGTTGTTCAATCAACCAATCAAAATTGTATTTTCCATTATAGTGAACTTTTCAATTTACCCCAGTTATACATTTTTAGAGTGGATTGTGAGAAGATATCTACTCGGAGGGATGGCCTATATTCTAGAAAAAAAAAAGAAAAAAAAAAGAAAAACAGAACATACATATTATATATTTTTTCCTCCTAACCTATTCAGTTTACAAGTCCCTTTTATTATGTTGAGAAAACTAAACCCTCTCATAAATCCTAACTCTCTTGTAGTCACCATTGTTGGTCCCTTTTTTTTTTTCAAAAATTCAAGGTTAGCCTTACTTCTATCTTATTATCTCCTCTTATATATTTATGTTTTACTAGTCTATGTTCAAATTCAGTTTTACATGAAATTTCCCTAAGCTTAAATATTTTGACAAAATCTAATTGTTCCATACAAATGCCTTTGAACTATGTTGAATTGTTTATTATTAACTTAAAAGATTCAAGTTTTGGTTTGCTACTAAGTATGATCATTATTTTAGCAACTATCGCACTTTTATTTGTAAAGGTTTGCAAAAACTCTTAATCGGCCATTCGCTAGAGTTGCAAGTGCCATAAATTTATCCACGGCACAACTCTTCATTCGTTTATATTTGTATTATTATCTTTCATATTGGCAACTAGTACCCGTTGACCAGTGATTTCTAACGAGTTCATACAACATGTGTTGTTGGGTTTTGTTTTGGATTTGGATTCTGATCTTAGTAACTTGATATGGTAGGTTCATGTAAAACTCCGATCTTTTGTACTATTACTATTCGGAATTTGAGGTGAGAGGTGATTCTGTGGTTGGATAATGATTATTATTCTAAACAAATTGTGGACTCCCTGGAGGTTAACTGATTCTGTGATTGTTACTACTCTGGACACGAGATGATTCTAAGCTATGATTATGTGAATACTGTCATCGATACTGTTAGTAGTTCTGAACGAAGTTTCCCCATATGGTGATTTTTTTGTGCTCATTGAAAACTGTTTTGTTTTGTTCAGCTTCTTTCTACTTTTCGATATTAATTTGAGATTGAACTATTTATTTGACTAAAGAGTTTTACATACACTTTTGGCTATATCTTCTGCATTTACTTGTTATCTCGGCTCTTTATTTTTGGAGTTGCTTCATTATTGGATTTTGATTCATTATCGGTTTTCTATACAAATGATGTTTTATATAAAGTTATTAGTTATTATTTTGCTTTATTATCGGCGTATTTCTGAAAAGTGCAAGAAGGGAAAGTGGGAGATAGAAGGGAAAGTGGGTGTGAGAGTACAAAGTGGGGGTAACGGTTACGATGAGCGTTTTCTAAGATTTTCAAGGATAACCGTGCCTTTTCTTTATGTCTTTGTTTCGGCCCCAACCACCCTGATTTCCTTAATAAAATCTAGGGTCATCATATTGGGTTTTGGTTCAATTATAGTGTCTAACTAATTAAATACACACATGTGGAAAACCTTTTTCAAGCCCACAGTATACAATATTATTACATAATATATAATATACTAGATTTAATCCCGTGCGCCGAAGAACATATGTTGGCTGCAATGAGGGTAGAACTTTCTGAGGTTGAAATTGGTCGAGGAAGCTTCGGGACCATTGTGTTCGAGGGAATTTTTGATGGAAAAGCAGTGGCTGTCAAAAGAATATTACAAATGCACATCATGCTTTCAGATGAGGTTGAGTTTCATAAGTCTGGGGTTTTCCACCCTAATGTCGTTCATTACTATGGGATGAAATCTGACAATCATTTCGATTTCTTGTGCTTGGAGTTATGTGTGTGCACACTACAGGACTTTGTTGCCGTATATAGTGGCAAAACCAAGAAGTCAAAGCTTCTTGAAAAAGATAGTTGGAAAGAAATTCAACTCTGGTCAGATCCCGACGTTCCTTCTCATAATTAGGACCATTTTGTTTCTGTCCCCTATATTTTAATTGGCTCTTTTTACAAATAGAATTGCATGACACATGGGCAATTCTACTCATAATTGAGGCAGAAGCAGGTCTAACACTTACTATTCTTGTGCAATATGCAATATGTAGTTCTATTTTGTTTTGTGTGTCTTGTTGTTTATAATGTCTTGGCTGATTTTGAGTGTGTATGGTTTGTTTTCTTCTTCTTCTTTTTGGGTTTTGGCTACCTTTCTTGTGGTCTGGTTGTATTTGTGCTCCAATTCTTAGGTACACCGGGTGTACGAGTATAACTTATGAATTTATATATAACTACTATTACCATTTACCACATATATCATTAGTCACATTTTTAATGCCATTAGTCAATCCCTTTATAATTAGTCATAAATCCAAACGGTGTACCGGTACACCCGGTGTACTAAAGATTTGCCGGTGTTTGTGTGTCTCTGATTGTGGGAATCTGAGTGTTATAGTGTGTGTGAGTACTGTGAGTCTCGTATTGAGTGAGTGAATCAGTGAGTTTTTTTTTTTGTTTCCAGGTTAGCTTGCTATTGCTGTATACTGATTGCATTGTGAAGTATTTTGACATTTACTCTCCTCCCTTGAGATCTTGACTCTTCTTTTCTGCACCTCACCTATACCAACTTTGTCTTTTCCTTTTTAAAAAAATTAGGCTTCCATAAGTTATGGTAGTTGAGGTTTAAACTGATTCATATGGTGATAGTCAATTGAATTTGAAGACTCGATCGGTCTAGTTTTTGTGGTTCATATATGAGCTAAAATTTTCATTCTTTTTGCCACTCCAATGGATGATGTGAAGAAAACAATCCTACTTCCCTGCTGGCCGTCCGTCATCTCCATTGCGCTCTCTGACCCTAAGATCTTTGTGCATTCGCCCAAAGGGAGACCGTCATAAGTCATAACCTCTTTTGCGCTTCATCTTCATCTCCATTGCGCTCTCTGACCCTAAGATCTTTGTCCATTCGCCCAATGGGAGACCGTCATAACCTCTTTTGCGCTTCATCTTTAGTTTAGGACTGGTACATTATTTGTTAAATTTGGGCCAAATGTGAGGTGATATAAGCTTGTGAGGATCCAACTCAAAACCAACTAGCAATGAGTGGTAGGCACCTACTTACTTATATACACCTCAAGGCCACTACATATGAGCAATATGGGACACAAGTCACCACATATTCCGACATTATTGATACGTTAATCTTGAGAGAAAGGTCGACAAATATTAATGGGTTTTTTCTTGGTTAATCGAATAAGGAATAAATGAGTTCTTGGTGATCAAGATTATGGGTTTTGTTAGTGTTAAGCTAACACAAAAGGGATTGATCGTTGTGGAGGGAAATATTTGAAACAAGAAAATGTGATGTTGATGATGATCAATTATAATCGGCGATGGTTCTTCTATATATAATCGATTATAGTCAGTCTCTCACGGTGTGATGATCACCTTTCTTAATTTTAATTGTTTCGTTTTTATTTGGTTAATCCCCCCCTTAGTAGTCCTATAGCCGTTTATTAGAGCGCTAGCAAATAGAAAGGTTTGATTTCTTATATTGTTCATTTCTTTTGTGGGAAATTGAGGTGTCAAAATAATGTGGAGGTTTTTCTCAGGCGTAGTTTAGTTTTGTTTATCAACATGTTTTGGTTTCAAATTATTGTATTTCGTAAAAATTTATAGTTTGTGATTATTTTTTTAAATTTCAATGGTATTTTGAATATCTGATTATTGAATGCTTAAAAATTATATTTGTTATTTTGGTTAATATAATAGGTTTTATTTACTTATGTGTAATTTTAAACCTTTTTTTTAATTCAAAAGACAAACCCACAAGGCTCGTTGGGATCCGCTCATATAGTTGATGGGCAAGTATGGACAACCATTGTAGTCTTGTTTGTCCAGCTCAGCTCCTGAAGTCACTAATTTTACTTGAGCTCAGCTCCTGAAGTCACTAATTTTACTTGAGTTCATTTTAGTGTACTTCAGAAGATGAAAAGAACATTATTCATTATATTGGGTAATTTAGAAGGTTAAATTATCGTTTAATCATAATTGGTGACCCTTTATTTTTGCCAGTCGCATAATGCATAAATAAACGTTTCTTTAAAAAATAATTGTACAATTTTAGTAGTGAAATCAATTATAAAAGAAAAGTATTATCATATATGAGTCTGGGTGAAAGGGTATTATTAATGTTTAACCAAGGGGTCATTAATGTTATACAATTAGTCGTTAATGATTACTCGATGGGTCATTAATACCTAGTGTCATATATGAAACGAGTTCACACCATTTTTTATGTATTTAAATTTTTTTTTATTATAAAGATTTACGTAGAATTTATTTAGTTTCCTACTTCTACTAGGCTTCTTGTCTTCTCTATAAAAAAAAAAGGATTCTTATTGTCGACCGCTAAGTTGCCGGTTTTCCCAAAAATATTACTTGGTTGTATTTGATTCTGCTGATTGCTGACCAGCTTTACACACAGTTTGGAACTCCTCTTTTAATGAGGAAACTAGGGAAATTTAAGAAAAGTATGGAAATTATATTTTTCATTTGTTTGGTTACAATAAGGAAAACTAAAGAAAAGAAAAACTAAGAATATCGATATAAATCTTTAGTTAGAATTGGTCCCTTTTGTTTTCTACACTTTTCCCCTT
>ONZK01002692.1:24518-36041 GCA_900322385.1 Pharnaceum exiguum | reverse complement strand
AATGAACCAAATTTGGAGAAGAAGCGCTGCGCTGCCTTTTTTTTTTTTTTTTAGTTATTGCGGGTGTGGTTGGTGGCGAAAGGGAAGATGGAGGGAGAGAGTGTGTGTGTGTGTGTAAGTTGGTGGGGTCTCTCTGCGATTCCTGAGCGAAGGGCTGTCGTTCGGGAGTGTTGTGTTGTGTTGTGTTGTGTTGTGTTGGGTAAAGGCTTTTTGGTTTGGGACTGACTGACTGACTTTGGGTTGTACGAGTGGCGTTTTAGTGGGAAAATTGTTTCGATTGGTGAAGTGGGAGAAAGAACAGAGAAATAGAGAGAGATTTGCATTTGCTTAATGATGATGGTGATAGGGTGAAATTTGGTGACATAAGAGGGGGTAAAAATGTCAGAAATGGTGAACATAAGTGCTTTTTTTCGTGTACGTAACTACGTACAAATGAATACACCTAGGATCCGTGTACACGCCAAAAATATATTTTTTATTACATTTAAATGAATTTTTTTAGAAACACAAATGCATTTTCTTCAAGGCATTACGCACAATTGTATTTTTTGAATTGACAAAGTAGGGGAGAGGGGATGAGATAATCAAAATACTTAGCTTTATCTGGTTTATCGAGTCAAACTACAGGATTTTTTTTTCTTTTTGGTATTGTGGAACACAACAAATTGACGAAACGCTTTTATATGGTGCATTGTGCAATAATTTTACAATGTGTTATTAATGAGAAAAATTGACTCACTGACATAATAAAAAATTGTCACCAATGAACATAAAATGGATCGCTGATAAGTGATTACATTGTCTGCAAAACACACCATAATTCCGATGATCAATGAACTAGTTGGAAGTCTTAGAACATCTCATGACTCTTAAATTCATGAAATTTTACCAATGTGACATTTTTTGAAGTTGTAAATAGCTTTATACCATTTAAGTGAGGTCTCAAGTCCCAGTATATGCAGAAACCTTAGCTTTATACCTTTTAAGCGAGGTCTCAAGTCCCAGCGTATGCAGAAACCTTCGGTAGTGACAATTCAATTCCACTACCGGGATCAATGGTTGAAAAAGGCCAAAAAAGTATATGCTGAAGATTTTCTACGGTGTTCAAGTGCACGGGAGAAAATCTATCACGATGTAGTCATTACTTCTTTTTTTTAAACTCAAGACCTCGACAAACGACATTGCTTCGCATCTTCAAAAATGGAAGACATTTCCAATTAAAGCATGGAGACACCACAGAAGACTTGTAAGTATCTCTTATGTAATGTAACATCCAAAGCAAAGAAGGCATCAAGCTGCTTAGCTTCTGTAGTACTGTTTGTATTTCTGGTATATCAATGTCCATCTGTATTCTAGCCTAACAAGAAAGAAAAAAAAAGGTTAAAAATAAGAAAAGGTAATTCTGAATACATGTACACCAAGTTAGCAATGTCCATGGGCCGAGGAATTTGGAGCATAAGTTGGTCTAATTGGGTACACTAAATTTATCTAGGTCGAAGCCAGCTATAACAGCAAGCTCCTCGAGGTTCTTTTCCCCACTGACAATCTGCAGAAAGTAAATAACCGTTGTTAAATGGAGAAAGTGAGAAGGGGAAGGCACATAGGTAAACTTGACCCTCATATGGCACATTTGTTATTATCATTATACTGTTCTTAGATAAGGGAATTGATCATCACAAACCTCCCCGATTAATTAAAAAAGAAAGAAAAAAAGTGCATAGTTTTTGCCTTCTCATTAAGAGTGCGGAAACAATTGGCTAGGGAGAAACTTATGAGACTTACTTCACCATTGATAACCCATGTGGGAAACCCTTCAATTCCAGCTTCAAAACAAGCTGGAGCTATAACCACTCCTTTTTTGTACCCATCAGGGAAGCATTCCACATAGTCTATCAACTTTGCCGCCTCACGTCCAAACATCTAAAGCATTACATAAAAAACCATTTAGATCATGAAGTTAATGACCAAAAAGGCGGTGCACCGAATACACAGGTTGTCATGCTCAACCATTCAGCGGTGCACATGGATGATAATACTGTATGGCAAAGCAGTTAACATACACCGGCGGAAACTCAACAAATGACGTGGAGTAAGTTCAGTACAAAAATACTCATGTTTTTTGACTAAGAAAGTGCAGATAAATCAGTTTTATATGCTTCTTCTAAGAAGTAATGCATCATTAAGTATAAGAAAACTTGCCTTTGTCCGCGACAAAGTTATCAAAACAATATGGCCATGTACAAGTTGAATATCAACAACCAAAACATCCTCTGAATCACTGACCCAAAGGAGTAGGGAAATTGAGCCATCAAGAGTTCATCCAGATTGGCTAAGCCTAATGGAATCCAACTATTCTGCTCTTAGGACCATGCGGCACTTCTACACTTTTTTTTTAGTTAGTTGCTCTTAGGATACTCCTGATTTCGCATCATATTCTCCAAATGAAACCTTTTTTTTTTTCTTTTTGCAAAAGAGAACAAGTAACAAAGTGTACTCAACTGAACATGTTTTTCCCAAAGGAATTAGGACAACACACTTAATTTCTGGTTATCCTTAAATCAAAATGAATGCATAAAGCCTCAAAGACCTGAGTATCACTTTGTCGATCTTCTCTAGTCTTTCAACACATTAAAGTTGAGCACCTACTGTCTATCATCCATATAATAATGATCAATGACAGAGTATTGTCAATAAAGGATCAGGATCAAGGACAAGGAAACACTTGGTACAACCAACTAACCAAACCAGGAGGTGTAATGTGTTGCAGTACCAAAGCAGAAAATCCACATGTGACGCAGGCAGGGTAAGTGCATGTAAAAGAACAATATTTGCACTCATAACCTGCAGCACTGTAGACATGCCAATCAAATCCAAACGATTCCCGATATCATGTTAAGTATTTGCATAGTGAAGTGTCTGTGATAAAGAATACTCCTGAATCTCCATCCCACAAAATGAGAAAGAAACCTTCAAATTGCCCAACTTTGATTCCTTTTTTTTGAGGGGTGCTTCTCCTACCTCTAATTCCTCTAAATAACTGCCACTCTTCTCAGACATCTACAATCCCAGACATCCCAGTTAATCCAGCAACATCCAAACCTCATCCTCAGTCTCCTTCTCCCAAATTACAAGTTTACGGACCATTAAACTCCAGCCTGTGCTCCGAGTTTTGAAAATTTCCTCCCTTCATTGCGACTTGTGTGCATATTCTGATTCTATCTGATCCTAAACAACATCAATACTTCAGTAGGTACGGTGGAACTCCCAATTCTCTATTCTCAATGTTAAGTCTCTGGCTCGCTCCTACTTTATCTCGGTTTTCTCAGTTTTTCATGATTTTAATGCTAACATGCAACACATTCTAGGAAATGAAGAAAACAAGCTACATCAACTTTCAGTTTTACAAAAAAAAAATGATATTGGAAAGATTTGCTTGAAGAAAGAAAAAATGAAAATAGAGGTTTTTGGGGAGGGGAAGGGGAGTGGTCTCATTCAGACCCAAGAAAATGGAGATTGACCTCATTCTCTGACGACAAGATTGAAATTGATGAAAGGACAGAGGACAGAGAAGACACAAATTTTGTTTCCTTCTTCTAATCCTCTCGGAAAAAAAAAGATATTCCCTCCGGTTGGTTTTCATCTTCAATTCTTCATGATTACCTAAAATGGGTTGGTCTATTTTTATCTTTATGCTTACCTAAAATGGAAAGGACCCACCGGTTAAATGACCCAATTTCCCACCCCACTTCTCTCTCCTTCATGTGCAAATACTTTTAGCCGTACTTATTCAAATGTAACTTTTTGAGGACACTTGTGTGATTTTACACCCTCTTTTGACCCTTCCTTAATCTTTGTGCAAAAGTATTCATGAAGATAAATATAAACCGGAGGGAATAGTGTTTATTTGCGATGTTGGTCTACATTCTGCTTGCAGCTATTGAATTTTTAACACAATCTTGACTAAGAAAGAAACAAATGCAGTTCAGATCCAAGAAAATGCAGATTGCCCTCATTCAGCTGATGACGAGTTTGAGTCGGATGAAAGGAGAGAGGAGAGAGAACACACAAATATTTTTTCCTTCTTCTCATTCCTCTTACAAGCAATCTTGACTCTTTCCAATCAAACCAGCAACGACCATTGTGCAATGTGCACATAAAACATGTAAAGCTTGTGTTGTTTATGAAATATGCTAAAGCTAATGGTGGCATATTTAATCTGCACCACAGAAAAGGTTGTGTTCATCAAGGTTTTCTCCAGCAAACAAGTACATACCTCTTTTTGCTCTAAACAATGTGAACACCAAAAAGCGCCATACATTTTAGCTCCAATCGAGTGGAGATGTCTTGCAAGAGAAACAGCAAACGGACTGGATTCTGTAGTGATAGATGTTGTATAATAAGGCAAATTCACATCTGCTGCACTGTTCCACAAAATAAAAACAACCCGAATAATTAGCCAAAAGAACTACATCAGTGGGACACCTCAAATTGACTCCAAAACAAAAAAAAAACGGAGCTTTAAAATTAGGGTAAAACAGAATAACAGATGAAAACGAAAAAGAAGTGTTAATTCAGATGCAAAAGAGAAAGACTAGTGGAGGCACTACAGTAAATGTACCAGCAGCTTACGGATAGACACATTAAGAAACTATGGACCCCTAATGAAACAGTGAAGTGCTACTGAGATAACTGATTAAATAGATTCACGGAATATATCATAGAATTTTGTTATTTTTCCTTTCCTTTTCCCCTTATGTAATCTATTTCATCCTTGAAGTTTTCTAACTTTCACAAGTCTTAATGTCTTGCTTAATTTGCCAACACAAACAAATGTCACAGATTATGCTTACACTTTGCACTTTGCAAACATAATGTTGAAAACATTAAGTAAAATTATGGAGCACCTGTCAACTTGCCTAACCAACAATGACGATTCATTTCTTAGCAGAATGAAAAAGATGACCAGATTACAACAGCTCATAGCCTTAATAAATTCAAATGAAAACCTATGTGACATCCTTAGTCATGTGCTTAAGCTCCAATGTAAAGCTGGTACTTTCTAACCAGCTTGAAGGCAATTTCTAGCTTCTAGGAAACTGAAACTAGACTGCGGATGGAAGGGGTAGGATTTTTTTTTATATAGATAAGATTAGAGGAAATAAAAGAGAAAGACAAATTTGAAAGAAGCCATGCCTTTGGAGAACATGCATTTAGAATATCAAATCATCAATCCTAGAAAAACTTGGCTTACTTACCAATTTTTTGACATAGAGCAATAAAGGCGGCCTTCAAACGAAAGAGGTAGAATCCCCATAAGATCAAACAGTACCAAGTTTTTTTGTTTTTCTTATATTTCTCTTCTTTTCTTTTCCTAACTAGTGAGAAAACTACCAATGCCCATTTCTCAGAGAAAACAAAGAAGAACAATGACCATTCTTAAAGTAGCCATCTAATAGATCTTACACTTGCGTACTCCATTTATATAGGCTAAAGTCATTCACTAAAGGCAAACCGAATTTCACCTGAGATACGGAAAGATCTAAATCCAGAACTCAAGCACACAAACAAAAGAGACGAAAAAGTGTCTACAAAATGTCTTACTTCTAGGGTTGTGCACTGGTCCTGACCCAGACCGGTTGGATCTGGACCGGAAACCTGATTTTTATATTTAGGCAGGACCGGAGACTGGACCTGAATTTGTCCGGTCCGGTTTATATTGGAAATCTCAGGACCGGACCGGGTTTGGACCTGATGCAATAAAAAAAATGAAAAAGCAAGCAAGCAAGGCGCCAGCACAAATTGCACTCGGTGGTTAGTATGCGGTGTACTTTTATATTGTGTATACCGAGTACCAAATCTCAGACTAGAAAAGCACAAATCCATGTACCACGTACCAGCCCCAATATTCCAATACCACCACCAGTATCACAAGTTCAACATATCACCACAAATATCACAATATCGGTATATCACAATATGTGTATAAACATTATAGAAGTGGGTGGTGGGCAGCCTTGCATTGACTGCCAGGAGGGGGGGAGATGTGGGCGGCATAGTTGCAACGCCTGAAAGGCGGATGGATGTGGTAGGCAGTCGGATAAAAAGGGGGCTAGAGGAGAGAGAGAGGAGGGAAGGTGGGTCTCAGTATAAAGACTTGAAAGAACATTAAAATGAATTTTGTGACTCCTTTGGAAACACAAATCAGGTGAGGAAAAAGTAAGATTAGGTTGCTATTTTTTTTATAAAAAAAAACTAAAATAGGTTCTGGTCTGGTTCTGAGTATTACCCAGACCAGACCGGAAACCGGAATCCCTGTTTTTTAGGGACCTGAGACTGGATCAGAATTTTTCATGTAAGGTTCAGTCTGGACCGAACAGGTCCGGACCGGAATATGCACACCCCTGCACTAGGAAGAGGCAGAGACAGAATGCTTTGAAGCAGCTCACCTTGGGGAAGGAGGTGGAAGAGAACTATATGTGGTGCTCAAAACTGCAAGCACAATGCTTGCGGTACAAATTGGAATTGCCGCAGCTTTCTGCAACTCTTGAAGCCCAAAGTCCTGCGGTAGATAATGAGAACTGGGACTTAATCACCATAATAATTTTCTATTGTAACACCAGAAGAATTGTGCAAGGATAAAAACCTTCAAGATAATGAAGAACAGGCTGAAAGATAACACAGAAGATGCCAGGCAATATGAACATGAAGCTCCACTGAATTTAGTGT
Source organism: Pharnaceum exiguum (assembly GCA_900322385.1). Classification (NCBI taxonomy): domain Eukaryota; kingdom Viridiplantae; phylum Streptophyta; class Magnoliopsida; order Caryophyllales; family Molluginaceae; genus Pharnaceum; species Pharnaceum exiguum. The sequence goes on along the minus strand of ONZK01002692.1, from coordinate 29,315 downwards.
TCAGGGTATACAAAAAGTAGGCACTAGCGGCTGCCATGGAAGCAGTTACGGATAGCAGAATCAAACGGCCATCACGTTCATCAATTTTGAAGGGCAAGTTCCACCCAGACAGCTTCAAACCAAGGAGAAGAACAGAGCCATACGCTGTCATGCCAATCAGGGATAGAGGGACACCTGGCAAACGTAAAATGATGATAATTGAATCCTCTTTCAAACACAAGACCTGCATTAATATATTGTATCATGTCAACAAGAGTTCAACACTGCAAACTGCATGGACTCAAGAAATAAACACCTCAGACACAAATTCACAACCAACTCCAAAAACAGATCTGCAAAAATCATAAAACAGCCGTAGTAACAACAACTCTTCCTGCAGAGCATGACACTAATCAGACGATCAGGTACTCGGCACAGTAAAGACAACAACAAAAGACATCTCTCATAGACGTGAAAACTTGAAAAGAAGATCATGTTCATTGAGTGCTATTAGTGGGCCAAGAACTTCAACCGGAAAAAGCATTTGTTGTCTTTGTATTGATACAAATATGTGCCATATAAATTAACCCCAGAGACTGTCCCTTAGAGCCAAAGGCATAAGATGCCTCATAAGTTACAATGACAAAATCAAACCATAAATTACCACACTTCAACTTTATAAAGGTGTCTAGCGTAGCCCAAAAAAAGTCACATAGGTCCCAAAAGCTAGAAGTTCATAAACCTCGGTGGCCTGACATGCTTGAACTAGCAACCTCTGCTATAGGTAATTCGAGGTTTAGAGCTACCTTGGTCAACAATATTATTCCAGTAACATACATGTTAACAAAACTACTCCTAATAGACCTCAATGAGATAACAGATGAATAATACTTCTAACTCAAAGGCACCAAGTTCAAAACTTAACACCGGCTACCGACCAAAAAAGCCTATTTCCCCATTCCTTTACACAAGTATGAAGCCTCACAAGTTGAAACTGAACAAACAACTGCTTACATGTTATGCATATCATTGACTTTTAATGTTTGAACAAAGTTCACCAGCTCATCATTGCATCTTCTGCTCACACCAAAACTATAGTAACTAACCTAACTGAATCAAAACCATCTTTTTTGCACTTGTTCCACATCTTAGTCATAACAAAGCATCACAAAATAGTCAAAGCTCAACAAAACATAACATTATAAGTAAAGATATTTCAAGAAGGGGAAAATCAGCATGCCAATCTAATCACACCATCAATCAACTTTCAAAAACACCAAAAGTACACAACTCCACAAAAAACCCACATGCAATCACAACAAAACATTACTAAAAACCTCAAAAAAAAAAGGGGGTGATCTTTGAGTTATGATCATACCAAAAACAACAGCATAGTCACTGTTAAGAACATCCCCACAAGACCCACCACCAATGGGACAAAAAGCCTCAGAATTAGTAATCTTAAGGTAAGTCAAGTAAGAAGTCTCAGCAAAACCAAGGCTTGAAAGTCCTGCACACCAACTGTATGATGAAATGCCTGAGAGAGAGTCATTTTCTGATATGGGGGTTTTTTCAGTGTTTTCTGGGGTTTCAGGGGTTTGGGTGGGGTCAACTGGGGAGCATTTTGTGGAGAAGAGTGTGAGCTTGGGTTGTTTGGGAAGGGAAAGTGAGGGAGTGGGAAGGTGGTGGCGAGGTTGAGGAGGTGAGAGAATGGAGTAGAGGTGTGGGGATGTGGATAAGCTGGTTGAGAGTGAGAAGAAGGACATGGTTGAGTTTGTTGCCAATGAATGGCAATGGAGCTGGAAACTGAGTTTAAGTTTAGTTTGTGAGTTTTGTGTGAGTGTGGTTGTCTTCTGATTTCGTTATTACAAAGAGGATTGAGTTAAGTCAACGGGGGTGATTTTGCAGCTTAAAGAAAATGAAAAGGAAAAGAAAAATAATGATAAGAATTCTTTTTCTTCATGATGGAGAACCAAGTTCTGGTGAGAATCACTTGCGGTGAGAAACTGAGAACTATGACTCTATGAGAACTCATTGAGCCATTGAGGCAATGAAAAATTAGCAGTGTGGTAATGAAAAGTTAGTTATACAACAACAAACAACAACAATCTTATTGAATCCAATCTCAAATGAAAAGTTAGTTATGTAGAAATTAAAAGCATTAGTTATGCACCAATGAAAGGGTCAGTTGTAGCGCAATGAAAAAATTGTTATGCACCAATGGGCCTTGCAATGAAAAAAAACGTCGTGGGTTAATGAAATAAGTGAGGTAATGAAATTTTAGTTGTTCGTTAATGAAAACTTAGTGACATGGTAATGAAAAACGAAATTCTTACGAAAGTTCTCACGGAGCTAGTTCTCACCGGAACTTATTTCCATTCACTCATATCATCATATGTAGAGTAATTGACGAGCAATTATTGAAATTTGAAATTCATATGATTAGTAGCTGTAATTCGTCCATAGTTTTAATTATGAAAAATTAGGCATAATTTCATTGATAACTCTACATCTTTCTTTGATAACTTTGCATCTTTCTTCAGCCATCAAGAAAAAAAATCTCTATATCTTTTTTTGAACGAAGACTATAATATAACTTGATTGAAGAAAAATTCAATATTACAATTAGCAAACTCTTGTTGTCGAACATATGACTATTGCACCGTATCAATAAAATCAATAAAAAAATTACTAAGATCTTTTAGAGATTGGAAGATACTAAAATCAGGTCTCTTTAAGAACGGAAAATAACCCTCATAGAAGACATCCCATTTGGACCCATATTAGAGATGATTTAAAAACTTTTAATCCCCAATAGTGAAAATTAACGATTAAGTCAAACCAAAATAAGCTGGAGTCAAACAAGTTTCACAAAGGAGTCAGAAGCCTCAACAAAACAGATGAAAACTTTACCAAAGAGGAGAAGATAATTAATAATATCAGTGTTAAAAGAAAAAATTGAGCAACAATTTAGAAAAAAATTGGTGGCGTATTGTTGGAAACTACCAATGACAGCCCATGTGGGCTTCAAAAGGTACATCTTGTTTTAAAACAGATAGAAAAAAATGCAACATACCAATTTCAAAAATGAAAAAATAAGGACTAATAATACATATGTTTATAAGGAAATTAGGATAACAACCCAATATTGATAAAGTTTTAACAAGTAATTATGTGTTAAAACAATTACGCAAAAGTTCAATTAAAATACAACTCCTCATAAATTTCGCAAGTTCCTGTCCGTCAGTAATATATATTATAGACCATAATATATAACATATTAGTGCAGCACCCGTGCGATACACTGATTTTAAAATTATTTACTTAACTTATAAGGGATGAATGGATTTTTTGGGTTAGCTTACATTTTTTGGTTTAGTTTGCAAATGGTGCCAACTACCAACAATTATGTCTTTGTCGAGTAAGGGTAAAGAGGTTGTAGCTTAATTTTTGTGTATCGGATGACGTAATACGTTTTTTTTTTCTTTTGTGGTTCGTTTCGCGTGTATTTGGTGGACCTCAATGTACATCTTTTGATTTCTAGCTATTTGGTATTGGATCCAGTATTCTTGAATCCTTGTTTTTGTTTTTTTCAATATTCGCGCGGTATATTAGTGTTAAGTTTTACAGTATTGATAGGTTTGAATACGTTTAACATTTTTTTTCTTATTATTTTTTTGATATATTTGTATTTTCTTTCATATGCTAGATTTTGAAATATCAATCAATTTAGAGTGTAATAATTCGCTTATCATTACTTTGGGTTGTTGTGGACAGGTTATGTATGTTGATTAGTTAATACTAATGAAATTTGGTGGTATATATGCTGATTAGTCAGGAAGCAGATGTATGCTTGTACTAATGGTTAGTGATTAATATGAAGAAAAAGAAGTTTAGTAATAGTATAAAGGTTGTTTTTAATATACTCACATAGATCAAAATCATGATGTCAATTAACAAAATAAGGCCTCTCAAATGTGTGATAGTAGTCACAAGAATGTGAAGCGCATAAGAAGTTAGACTGATTTGTATATTCTTCTATGATTGTATAATGGGATTGCTCGGATGCCTAGCTCTATTTCGAAAATAGGCCTCTCAAATAATAACATATCTCTTCCCGAGATTGTTGAGTCCCTAGTGTTTTGATGATGACTCCAAGTGTGCAAATGCAATTTAACATCTTACTTAAATGTGTAGCAAAGGTTATATTGTTCCGTGTGCATGGGCTCTTATGAACATCAATGATAATGCATAAGCTTGGACAAGTACATAGTAAGAGAGATGGACATCAATAAAGATGGGCTATTAGACCACATCACAAGTGGGTCTAAGTCTAGCCCTTGTTTGTAGAAGATTTGGGTTTGAGCTGTGGAACAGCTCTAACTCGTATGGAATAGGTTAGACCCGAAATAGGTTCCGCCATGTGGGGTCTGATATGGTTGGGAGATCAAAATATCTATGTTAGGCCAACCAATAATTCAGACAAGGAAAAATTCTGATGACATAAGCCTCACATGTGGGTATCCGTTGGTTTTGAAAAGAGGCAACATGTGGGCCAAAAGCAACTCACCAACGGGTGAAACAGATGTGAAAGGGACAGGTCAGAGACACTTTTTGTCAGCAGACAAAAAGACTGTTCCGACAGCACAAGGTTCGAGGTGGCAGCAGACCAACGTCAGCAAAAGAGAGAAAAATGGAAACGCTCCTTCCTACTTTCACTTGGTTGAGTGGTTCGTTTCCAAAGGATTCCATTCCAAGCTATGCTCTCTCTCTTGTGCAGCTGTGCAAACTCAACCACCTTGACCAAGCCAAGACCAT
>ONZK01002692.1:5531-22873 GCA_900322385.1 Pharnaceum exiguum | reverse complement strand
GTTCCTAGATCTAGCAAACTAGGTGTAAGGCTTTGTTGAACCGTCTTACAGTGGTTGTTCCTAGATCTTCAGAGTAAAACTAGGGTGAATGTTCCTAGATCAGCAAAACTAGGTTGACAGTTCCAAGAGCTAGCAAACTTGGCAGAGTTCCTAGATCTAGCAAACTAGGTGAGGAGTTCCAGGAGTGCTTCATAAGAAAACCTGGTGTAAGGCTTTGTTGGACAACCTTTTTGCCCTTGATAGTGGATTGATTGAAAATCGCGTTACGACGCGTCATGGGTTTTACTCGAGTTGGGCACCGAGGTTTCCCATGGTAAAATCTTGTGTGTTCACTCTTATTTCCTTTCACTCTCTCGCTGTCTAGTCAGAACAGGTCCACCAACAGTTAATAATTCACAGAACATGTTGTAATGTGTTCTAAAGGTCCTTCCAGCAGAATAAGTTATCAACCTGTTCCACGAATTCACAGAACAACTTCTGACTTGTTCCAAAGTTTTAGTTTCATAAGGGCAAAACGAAAAATAAGGCAACAAACTTTGGTAATCCAATTCACCCCCCCTCTTATGTTTCCTTGGCACGTGTTCTATCAGAGATTTACGTTTACCTTCTTTTATTTTGTTTTACAAGGCCTGTCATAGTACGTATCAACAATTAAAAACCAAAGATCAAAACCATGACTACTAGGAAAGTAATAAGAAACGCTCTAGCACTAAACACAAAGGAAAGCTTCTCATTTATCTTCATCATTCAATGGTTTAAAAATCTCGAACCATATCTCAAAAATTAACATAATGTAATTCCCTTGGGGCCATTCAATCAGTTTTTGTTTCTTTTTTTTTTACATAATATAGATAATATTCCAAAAATTCCTCTTAAAGAACTATCTCTTAAAATAAAAAGCCATTTCACACTCAGCATTGCCATCTCACTCCCTAACCAACTTAGTATTACTTAGTACTAACTCACTGAGACAAGAATAACCCACTATAGCAATCTTATAAAACAATTCAAGAGAAAAGTTTTTTTTTAAAAAATAAAAACCGCATAATGGTATAAAATTATTCATCTTCTTTTTGGTTTAATCCAATCCTTCATTGTGTTTTCTATGTTAATTTGGGATAAAAAAAGAGTCCATTTCACAAATTTTACTTTGATAAAAAAAAGTAATTGTCAATTTGCGTCATTTTTAACTAGATTCAAAAAAGTAAAAGGCCTAGGTAGCTTACAATAAAGGAATGAACAAATTTAAACAACTACTCCCTTAGTTTCTTTTTATTCTTCCACTATTCCATTTTAGTCCATTCCTTTTTTATATTCCACTTTCCTCATTTGGCATGTTCTGTTTGATAAATTGACCCTTTCGATCCTTCGCATTTCTATCAAATTACTCAGACTATCTTACCCACTTACCACTTGTCGTGATAAAATTATAACGGCAATATTGTTCTTTTTTTTAACATTTCTTAATATTTAATCCAAATATCAAAGTGGAGCAAAATGAAACAGAAGGAATACTTGTTTTTATAAAAAGAAAAAAGAGGAAGAAAATCAACCCCCCTAATTCCCCATCGTAATTTCGTGACCTCAAAATCCCTACACCTCCCCTTAATAAAAACAAAAAAGAAAAGGGTAAAAGAAAAAACCTCTCTCATATAAAAAGTCCCAGGGCCTGCAGAGCATCAACGAAATGAAGTGCAACAACTACCCAGTCATAAACTCCCTCATACTCGTAACATTATTATGCTATGCGTCTCTATTTCAAAACCCGTCTTCCAAGTAACACCATTTACACCAACAACAAATTAACAACGCTACTACACTACAACACTACCCATAACAACTCCATAATATATAACCCTTCTCTCTTTCGCTGTCTCATCTAATTCTCCTCCCTTCCCTCCCTCCCTCCCTCACTCGCTCGCTCGCTCCTCCCTACTCCACTCTCTCTCCTCCCTTTTCCATTCCCCGGTAAGCCCCCAAATTCTAATATAATTGAATTTGCGTCCTTATTACGTCATATACAATAAATTGCATTGCATTATTCGAATTCAATTATATTGTTTACTCCATGCACCGATACTTTCTTACCTTTTATTTAATTTTCATTTTGTTTAACCTGTAACAATACTGCATTGTTATGGCTTAACCTCTATAGTGTAACCTAGTTTAAAAAATGTGTGTACCTGTCATGTTTTGGTTATTTAATTAAATTTAATTGCCTGTCATTTCGTGTTTTTATTTATTTATTTATGATTTTTATGTAGTTAGAGTAGATAATTTTATTTTAGTAATGTCCCGGAACGGCGGAACACGAACACGACAACAACAACCTAGCCTTAGTCCCGAAACTACTTGGGGTAGGCGAGTAAGTACCAAACAAATAGGACTTTCACCACACTCAAATACAAGGAGAAGAGAGAGTTGGTAGAGAGTACACCTTGAACCCTAATTAGTCGGTTTTTTTTAATAATCACCCGACTTAGTGCCTTCCTTTAAAAACCGGGGAAAAAAACACACATACTGACAAAACACGGCACATGGATGGTGTCCATATCGCTGCACTGCTAAAGAGTTGATTACTCATGTAGAATCTCATTTGTTGGTCTAAATCACGTTCTAGTGGCGAGAGATTCGTACAATTTCTCTGTTTTGGTCGAGGATAAAGGGGTTTAGGCAACAATGGATTGACAGGAACTTTAATCTTCTTTTTGTGCAGAGTATTGTGTTTGTCCAGTACTAGTAGTATTCTATTAGTTTATTTCGGCTAGAAGTGCACTCTTTCAGATGGGAGGTCAATCGGTGGTGTTTCAGTGCGAGTGCATGAGGTTTTAATGATGGTTTTCATCTTGCGGGAACAGCTTCTTACAACACTGGGTAAGAATTCAGTCTCAAGGTAGGCGGTTTGAAGCTGTTATGTTTTAATGTTCTAATTTGTCTCTTTAGCATTAGGTTTGCACGGTGATTTACAATCTAGAGGTGTTTATGCTAAAGATCTAAACAAGTCCTGTTTGTAAATAGCCTAGCATTATCTGCAGGGGAATCTGTCTTTTATTGATGTGTTAGGTTATCGTGGTTTTAGTTTTGCCGTCAAGCCTGCCACTTGCATTTACCATTGTTGCATTTTTGATTGGTATGTCTTTGTGATGACCATCAGTTCTGTGTCTGCTGTCTTCTTGGTTTAGTTCCTACATTTGATCATTCTTGATTAACCTCTAGGTGTTTCTATTTTGAAAGTTTGTTACATTCCTAAAAATTGTTTTAGACTCATGAGTTCTCTGTTTGTCGCTGCAAAGCTCATCTATCTTGACGTATATCTTTGGTGTGGAAATCGAGTATATATTCAGTTCAAATGATTCTAGAAAATTAGACGTAGGGTCCAACATAGATGATAGATTAAAACAAAGCAATTGTTTTTTGTGGAACACAGAAACTATCTTTAGATGGAGATAACAGATATGAATGGCTACTCTTTTGTCTGGAGAATGAGTCTCTTGATCTTTCTGATCTGAGGATCGTAGGGTTGTAATTCAAGTTTAGGCCTATTCCGTCAGTGTTACACCTAGATTACCTAAAACGGCAGGCCCCCATTTTCTTGACAAGGTGTTAATGATACCTCCTAGCTTATTAGGAGATGGCACTGCGGCAGTATAGAACTCCCGATAAGTCTATACTTCTGTCTGCTTTAGGTATCCCCTTATTGTTTGTTATTGTTGCCTTGTAGTGGATTACAATCTAAGTAGTCTGACAAGGCAATCATTACTTCGTTATGGGTGTGAGCAATTTCGGATGGACACGGACACAATTATCATATAACATCTTTTTTATTGAGCTGAAATATCCACTAATGGAGTTCCCCTTTTTGTTTTCGTTCCAGATTTTCAGATATGACGAATTCAAAGGGAGAACTATCATCTGGGATTGAAGTAAGTGTCATTGATTATGTACTCTTACCTTGAAATGGATCTTCTTGGGAGTATTGAGGTGTCTAATTGAATGATTGTGAATAACTTTAATTTGGATATGAACTGAAGTCAGCAGTGTGATTAAATGTTCGCTGAAAATTGGAGTTCATGGTTGATAGACATATATGACTGGGGTGGCTCCGTTGAAAATTGAAGTGATCAATCATTGGCTGCAATAGTGCCGTGTGGCCACATTGTATGGGGTTTCAACTACAAAGCACGTAGTAATTGTGAAATCACTTTATACTTGTTCCATATCGTGTACTGCATTATGCAATGGCTATCATGTGCACAATAGACCTAATTGTTGCAAATAAGCATGTGGAGGAGGTAGTCTTAGTGTTTGTCTAGACAAGCTAGGGGCTAGTATGGCTGATGGGAACTGCTACTTGACGGGATGACTTGAAACAGAAAACTAGTCAGGTCAAACTTAATGGGTGAATAGAGATAAATGTAATTATGATAATAATTATTGAAACGCGAATTTCATATGTTGAGGGTATTTTATGAGGATTGTAATTCTTAGAATACTAGGTCAAGGAAAGTAGTCCTTTGCTTGATATTGTTTGGTATATAATAAAGTTATTCCCAAGTTGTTTTTGTTATCTTGTGTTAATACCCTTTCTTAGGTGCTTTATCTTCTAGTGTTGATTGAATGGATAGAGTGTGATTTTTAGTTGTGGGAAGGTTTCTGGATCTACATTAGTCAATATGGAAAATACTACTGTTGAGGTGCTGGGTTTCAGTATATTGTCTGTTTGGCTTAACTCTTCTGGCTAAAGTGAACTACCGTAGTGTGCATGAAATACTATTCGGCAATTGTGCTTTCGCACTCTATAATGGGTGGCAGGAGGGACACTGATAGTAATACATATCCGGGTCTTACCTAAATAGTTAGAATGGGAGTATGGGACTTTGTGTAGAATTGCAGATCACATTTGGTCCCCCTTCCTTCATTGTACTGTAGAGGCCATGTGCTTTGTAGACCAAGTCAACTGAGATTAGCTGATAACTTGATTAAGAAACGTAAAACTAAGATTTTTACCTGTTGATGAACCAAGAACTCAAACTTTGTCAGAAAGTTCCATGATCTACCAGAACTAAAGCGGACTCGAAAGATTTGATGTTTTCTTTTAGATGACTCATCTTGCTTCCCAGAGACACAAACATGAAGATATAGCAAAATTCAAATATACCCAAACCTGAGGTCTAGTGCCTATGAAGTTGAAAGAATTATCTCCATCTTTCAGCTTTAGGTGATTATGGACTATAGCAAAATGGCTAAGAAAACCTTCCGGTACTTCTTACTTTATGTGAAGTTGTTGGAAGTCAATACTTCATAGCAGCATTGAGTCAATCTCGGAAACAACCTATTTGTTTTCTTAAAGAGGGGTATGGTTGCGTACATCCCGACCCCCGAGCACCCCCATTAAATGAGGATTACACTCGGTCGTTGTTGTTGTGCAAATATACCCAAACCAAACTGAATATGAACTCAGAACTAAACTTACCCGGACCTGAATTGATCAGTGTGATTCCGTTGCCTCATTTGCCTTCTTTAGAAGATACAAGAAGAATAGTCCTCTAATGTAATGTTCACCTCCTCCTGACAATAACATGGACTTACTTTACCTATATAACGATAACAAATCCTAATTCCACTTGGGTCTTGGGGTCAAGACCTTCCCTTGCTTTATTGTAACACTTCTTCTCCAAAGCCTTAGTCCCAAAATCTGTACACCCACACACAAACACACACATCCCAATTTCGTAGCAGGCCAAGGAGACTAGACTTTATATAAGATCACATATCCCAGGAAAATAAAAGGGAAAGTAATTTTATTTTCTGTAGTTCCCCACTATACCACTGCTTAATCCAGAGAGGCAGAGACCCAAGATCTCGAAGTGTTGTGATTTTACCACTGGATTTGTCCATAGCCAGAGTAGCTGAAGGAATCATTCTTGACAATCATAATCAGCAGCAACAACAACAATTATAACAACATAGCCTTCGTCTCAATCTTAGAAGTGGTTTGAATGACAGATGGTCTTTAAGTTCCCCATGCCTTTTATTCTCTGTAGAGTGCTGGATAATTAGTACATTAAATAAAATATATACAATCGCTTGCCATATTTGTGACTTAGGTTGAGGCATGTTGTGCTCTCTGCCATTTGTCATTTTTGCATTGGCTGTTCTGGTGGGTCTTGCCCATTGTTGAATTTATTCTCTTAGTCTTTAGTTTGTTTTATTTATAACCTTGTTAGATTTCCTCTGATGCCCAGCGTGCTTCTGTATTTGTCAGGCTATTGACTTGATCTTAGAAGTAAAAGAGTTACGGAATCTTAACTCTCTGGAACTCTTCAAGCTGTTGAAGGACTCAGAGAACTTGGCAATCTCACATATCACTGAAAATGGTTCACCCTTGCAGGTTATTTACTTGTAATTTTTTTTATTGAGGTCACCCGCCCTCCCTCTAAAAGAGACCTAGAAAAAGAATCATAGAGGGCCACTCAGAAATGTTGTGTGCTGTTTTCTAGTTTTTCACATTGCTACTGTTTTTGGTTTGACTGCTTGTCTTGGTGACATATTGATACCTTTTCAGATTGACTTGGACAAACTTGGACGATTTCTTCCTTTACATCTTACTGCTGTGCTTTTGTCCGGGAAAAGAGATGAACCCTCGTTGAGATATCTATTATATGGGCTCCGGCTTTTATATTCTTTATGTGAAACAGCTTCTCGTCACCCTAAGCTTGAACAGGTACTTATATTATCTTATCATTTGTATCTCTTCCTCAGTTAGATATATGGGGTTTGGCTAGTCTTTCTTATCATAGTTGAATATGTTCCTATTGAATTCTTGTAGTTCCATTATCCTACTTACTTTGAGAAGTTCTTCTGGAGATTTTTTTTTGGGCCATCCTTAGAGGTTTTGACTATTTTGGACAAGAGCTGGTTTAATTTGTAACTTACTTTCCACAGGCGGCTTGCTCTCCTCCCTCATTAATATTTTATCTTTTTTATCGAGAAAATTTTGGTGCAAACGTCTAGGAGTTAGAAACTTGCAATGTGTTACTTATCCTCTTTCCTTCTTTTTGTTGTATTTGGTTCTTAGTCTGGAAAAGTGGGCCTTTGACACTAGGGTCTGGCCTATGCACCTTAGATTGGCCTCAGATGCATTAGGCCAAAAGGCACCTCAAATTGTCACTTTCTTTTTTCGAAATGATTTTTTTCCTTGCATATTGGGGGGAAAAATGCACCACTTGTCGTGGCTATTGCGCCTATATAACCTTTATTTGGTGAAGTGGTAGTTTGGAATGGGATGTCCCTTTAACTTCCAAATGTAATAATTACATGTTTGCTGTGGATGTGTGTTCATGTCAAACCACTGTAAAAGTTTTTTTCCTTTTTTTGAGTGGGAAAAAAGGGTTTATTTGAAAAAGTAGGAGTAAGGAGTGGGTGGGAAAGAATAGAAATTTCAGAGGTATTTAAAGTAGGAAAGGGCTTTCTTTGGAAATCAGTGGTTATTTAAGGGAGGGGGAATTAGGGAATGGGTTGAGGAGAAATTATGGAGAATATCTGCAATGTATCACAATTATCAATAGGTTATTAGGGCTGCTGGTGTATTTGGAAGGGACTAAATCAACACATTTTTGAGGGTAGACCTCAATCTCCACGAGGGCTCAAAGCTTGTTTTCTTGAGATGTTGTCTTGGAGTATGGTATTTTATGATGATGGCCAATAGGGACTTTTGAACTGTATGTCAAATCATCTATGATGGATTGGTGGCTGAATGGCATAATTCTTTTTGTTTGAGCCCTATATTGGTGGAACCTCCATGCTGTCTTTGTTATGTAAATGTATTGGTTACTTGTCTAAGGAATTTATCGACGAACTATTGTTGGGGCACCCTAATGCATATGTTATTTGATTGGACTAACCTGTCCCTCCAACGGGAATCTTGTGTGTGTGTGCGCTTTTTTTTTTTGGATAGAATAATCAACCTTGTATGATAGATTTTGTTAAAACCACATTGCCTCTAAGTGTAGTGAGCATGTGTATTGATTTGACAACTGATTTGTAATACTTGTTTTATCCTATATAAAAAAATAAGTCTTTGAACTCAGCCATAAGGTCCCAAGGTATATGAAATACGAGCCATCTTAGTTTTAGAAGGTCTAACAAGTCCTCATGCCTACCCACCTAATGTGTGTAAATATACACCAGAATCATAGCCCCACATCTCGATAATCTCGCAGCATCTTATTTTTGTAAGCCACATTCAGCATCCTTTTCTATCTATGCTGAGGCGCAGCATTTGTGTAATCAACTCCAATGATTTCACCATCCTATGAAACCAGGAACGCAGCTATGCATGTCTTCCTATGGAAAATGTGAGGTATCTTAGATGTTTTAGTTTCATATTTATTGTTTCAGAATTATCTGATTCGAACGGTTCGTAGTCTTTGGTGAAATCATATACTTGTTGTATTCATAGTCTTGAATCATCTTTTTTGCTGTGTTGTGTATGGGGACAAGTCTTGTTTTGGTGTATGCACTCAACATATTCATCTTTCATCTTGAATAGTTTGACTTCTTTTCCACCTTTTCGTTTTGCTCATATTTTTCTCATCGATATTTTATAACCTTGTCCACTACTGCTGAAGTTGAAAGCATTATTGATATATTTCTGATGTGGGTGAATATAAAGCAAAATCAAAATGGCTAATAAAACTTAGTTTAGTGAAGTTGCGGAAAGTCAAAGACTTCTATGCAAAATCAAAATGGCTAATACTTTTGAGATTAAGGTTGTGTTGAAGTTGTGTTGTGAACATTGCTTGGTCTGTCCTATATAATTATTAGTCTCATTTTGCAGATTTTGCTCGATGATCTGAAAGTTTCAGAACAGCTCCTTGATTTTGTGTTTCATTCGCTTATTTTCAGCGCTTCTGGACAGGTCCTTAACCTTCCTGTCATTTCTATACTCCCTTTCTCCTCCTTGTGTTGTGTGTGTGCGTGTGTGTTTGTGTGAATCATCTTTCAATTTGTGATACCTTCGCTGATGCTGAGACACTGATTCATGTCTTCTATGGTTCAGGGATGCCATCTTTCTGGTTATGTGCCACTTCTGTACTCAGCGCTTGTGGCTTGTAGTATGTACCTGTTAACAGCATGCATTTCATCGCAATGGTTTGAGCTTGCCTATGTATTACTGGCGCACCCTAAGGTATGTATGATTCTTAGAGACTGAGTGGCTGTTGCCCATTTACAAAAATGAGGGCACGGAATTTTAAAACCCACTGCTCTCTCAGGCTTCATGTACTCATGTATATTCTCCACAAATTCAGGAAAAGGCTAGTGTGCTTTTATATGAAGCACCTGACTCTAACTACACAATAGCTTCCCAATAGTACCAAACTTGTACGTAATATATTTTCTTTATTAAATGACAAAAATAAACCTCTGGTCCCCAATTGGAGCGAGTCAAGTGCCATAGAGAACGGCCTATGAAAAATGACCATTGTATAATCTGCAGTCTCTTTAGCCAGTAGTTTGAACCTCATAGCAATATTAAATTATCTTCAGCACTTCTTCAGTTGTGATTTTCTTCTTTACTTTAGTCCATCTAAAAGTCCAAGCTTTAGGAGGTGTCTGAGATGTCCCTAATTTCATTTCCAGGAAAGGCAGAGGCATGAGATCTTGCAACTTATCGCACCCTTGTTCATTGAAGCAATCCCTTCTGCCATTTAGCCGAAAATCACCCTATTTTGCTTTTTGATCAAGGGGCACTATTCGACAATGTAACCACATCTTTTTCTTCCCTACCATTTGAACCATGATAAGGATTGTGGCTAGCTTATGTCTGTGCATGTATGGGTGTAGGTGAATGTGTGTATGCATTCATGTGTGAATGTTCATGTGCATACCTGTGAGTTTGTTTGTTACTTGTGTTGCGCAAGCAGGTGGATGAGGGCACATTTGTTGTGTTTTGCAACTTGTTTGGTCTTTGCCAGCGATCATGAGTGGATGTTGTTGTATCTCTTCCCTATCATTTAGAAACCTTAAAGAAGTCTACATCCAAGTGCTTTCAATTTATTCTTTATTTTGTTGAAAATTAAGAATGCTTTTCAGTTTAGTTGCTAGCTTCTATAAGTCGTATCCTTTAAATCTGCAATCCTTAATAGGTGTGTAAATTGATTTTTGAAGGGGTTTAAAATGTCATGCCAAAAATTCACTCAACTTTCACAGTTTGACCTTGAAGCCTTCTGAACATTTATAGTAGTTTAGACTTATTTGTCCCTTGAATATTGTTAGGTAGGCAGATTGGACATTGTTAGTTTTCCTCCTTGAGTTGAAGTTTAGACTTCCATCTGTATGTCTTGTCTGGAATTCCAATCTAACCCAAGGAGGAAAGGAACCATCCTCATCCAAAATATTCAGCCATTTTGGATAAAAATTGTTCTGGTTAAATAACTCTCAGCGCTGTCATAGCTTCAAAGATCAATAGCACACACCTCATAGAAGCTAAATTAACGAGCACCAAGACATCTTTCCATCAATATGGTCTCGAACAGAAAAACCGAAGTATAGCATTTTTGGATTATTCTTTCCATTCATTTTTAAAGCAATTTGTTCCTTCATAAATTCCATGCATTTCCCGTGGTGTCCTCTTGCGTGTTTAGCTATTCTGTCTTTAACTTGCAACTGCCTAATTATCATGATAATTCTCTCTAAGATTCTTTTCCCTCTCCATCTAATTATAGAAGTAAAAAGGTGGCGGTTTTGAGGCATATAAGTTTTAACAATTTTTTTTTAATTCAGATTTAGTGCTGTTCTTGGTCATGGACTCATTTTATCTGTGTGATTGTTGAACGTATTTTCTCTATTGCAGGTTGATCTCTTTATAGATGCAGCATTTGCCGCTGTTCGCAGGAACATCAAGTTCCTTCAGATCAAGCTTTCAGCTCAGGAAAGTTGTTTTTCCTCTGAACCAAGTCTTGCTGCTGAAAAAGTTGTGTACAACTTTTGTCTGCAATGTGAGGCTTCTACTCAGTTTCTACAGTCACTATGCCAGCACAAGTCTTTCCGTGAGCGCCTACTTAAGAATAAGGTTTCCGCTTAGCCCCTCCCAGCTGCCATGTAGTGTATGCTTGATTGATATTTGTATTGCATTAGTGTCAAATAGCTTCTTTCATTGTGTACATTGTGGCTTTTGCTTTGTTGTCTTCACTCAAGGTTCTCTATGGTTGTTTTTCTCTCCCAGGGTGTATATAGATAGATACAACCGGAAGCACGTTAGAAATTGCCTCTGTTGTTGATATGCTTATTTTCCTGTCTAAACAGTTATTTGCAGTTGTTCCAAAAAAAAGTCACCCATGAGAGTCTTTAAACACTTCAACTATGTGCCTTCTCATTTGTTTTGTGATGATAATGCAATGGAGGGAAATTATCAACATATATTGGTAGACGTGGCATATTTTTGTAATGGGTGCCCACTATCTTACTTGCAGAAAAAGTCTTATTAGTGAAATGCTCTACCCTTCGTTAAATTGAATCATGGGAAACTTCAATGCAGTATACTGACAGGACACGTACAACATCATCAACAACAACAACATCAACCCAGTCTAATCCCTATTCAATTGGGGTGCCGGGGGGTCGGGATGTATGCAACATCTCCCATGTTTTTTTTTAAAAAACAGGGCACATGTATACTTCAATTAAGTTGCTCATACTAGTGTTACACTGTTATATGATTAGGTATGGACTAATGAGCAATACATGTTTGAGTTGAAGAGAACCAGATCTGGGGGAGTGGCACCCATGATGGATAGACATAATGAGTTATATTAATTGTTTAATCAGTACTTACATATGGCTCCTGTGGCTTTATATTTGGCGGAAGATTGCACTTTACTGTGAAATTGAATTGACACTCTTTTTTGTTATGGGGTAGGAATTATGTCGAAAAGGAGGGGTCCTTCGGCTTGTTCAAGCTACCCTGAAATTAGATATTTCACCCACTCTGAAACAGTCTCTTACAATCACTGCTGCTGTATCCAGACTCAAGGCTCGGGCACTATCGATTGTAAGTCCGAGGTTTGCATATTGTTTTGCCTGATGTCTTTTAGATTTGTCTACATACACTCTATGGTGCATGGTGCATGACTTTGTAATTGTATTCGCCCTGAATATGGTAAGTTGTAATTGCTAAAGTAAATAATTTGGGGAGGCTTACTGATAAGAAATATTGAGATCGGCAGAATCATAAACCATTGACTTCAGAAGCAAGCATTTGTTCATCACCTGCATGTCAAAAGGTTGTGTCCATTATAATGACTTGAGAGTGAACAACGACATCACCAATTACAGCTATATTTGGCCTATTTATGGGCCAAGGTAGAAGTGGTTTACGGTGATTTTCCAATTACTGTTCTTTAACTCAATTGTAATAACTTGTAACCTTTGTCCGTGAGGATTTTTCATCCTCTATAGCTTTACTTTTCATACTAAATTAATATATGATTTTCCTTATACAACAACAATAACTTAGCCTTAATCCCAAAAATGAGTGGGGTCGCTAACCTTGGCCAAAACAGAAACAATACACGCACATGACACAACACACACATACAAAGCGCGCACACACACACAAAAGAAATGCACTCTCTCTCTCTCTCACACACACACACACACACACACACACACATACACACACTCAGCAAACACACAAAGAACACACACATAGAAGCACACTCACTCACACACCACACACTAACATACACCATCGGAATAAAACAAACATTGAAGAAAGGCTAACGGTTTGTCTCTTTGACTTCTGTAGCTGTTGCAGCTCTGTGAAGCAGAGAGTGTCTCTTATTTGGATGAAGTTGCTAGTGTGCCAGAGAGTCTCAATTTGGCAAAGGCTGTCGCGGCAGAGGTTAGTGTTGTACGTTGAGTTTTAGGAGGTGTATGTTCCATGCAGAGGCAATAGTTTTGGTTTGCGGGTCTATGACTTGAACTCTTTTCTGAGTTGTATTTTTCTTCTCTCTGGATGAACTCGTTCTAATTGTATAATTGATTTCCAGGTGATTGGATTGTTTAAGACCGTGCTCTCTCAAGATCTAAAACCTCTTGACGACCCTTCAGGCAAAATTCATCCGACAGGGCTTTTGTTACTCAATGCGCTGCGTTTGGCTGATATCTTCTCCGATGATTCAAATTTTAGATCCTATATTACAGCATACTTTGTGAGCTTCTCATCTTTTACTGTTGAGTTGATATCATGCATCTAGTTAGTGGTTTCTCCTCCCTCCAAAAATGCACTTCCTCATTGATATTTTAAGGTGTCCACCTCCTTCCCCTTTCAATGAATTAAAAATTTTCATTTGGAATGTTAATTTCATGACCCTTTTCAATAATTTCTTTTCATCTTTATTGAACGTCCGCTTCCCCTGTAAATGTTTCTCATGGAAAATTTTAAGAAACCAACTAAATGTCCAAGCCAAAATCAAAGAGGTGTATTTTCATGGAAGGAATAGATGTACATGGCATCCTTACCCGGATGGAGTTTGATATATCTAAACAACACTATGAAGGACTGAAGTACATTTAGAACTTCACTACTTGTACTAAGCATGATATTCTTGGAAAGCTCACAAATAGAGTTCTTTTATTAAACCAAAAGTTTTTTCCCTTGTTACATTTGGTATGAAGGAAATTCATCCTAGTTTTGAGTCTGGAAACCATTAGCAAATTCCTTGAAAAGCTGATGTAAAATTTGTACCAGCATGACTAACAAGTCATTAGCATCCGAATGTTATACTAGGCTTTTGTGTATCCAGTTCACATCAACTCCAGCCTTTCCTGGTGACTGGTATAATTTGGAAAGCAAAGGTCCCACATAAGGTGTGGAGTTTGTCTGGACTGCATCTATAGGAAAGATAAATACCTACGCCATGCTCCAACATAGGCGACCTTCTTGGTGCTTGTCACTGAACATCTGGGTTATGTGCCACCAGAGTAGCGAGGACGTCAATCACCTATTTTTACATTATCAATTGGTGAGCACTCTTTGGAGTAGACTGTTTGGTGTTAGGGGTGAACAATGGGTGCGCCTCCCTTGATTTGTGTGCACTTCTACAGGGAATTTATCTTGGATTTGGAAGGGAGAAGGAGTGCTGAATATTATGGAAATGTGCTTTCTTGTCAATTATTTGGTGCATTTGGCTACAGAGAAATGCTCGGGTCTTCACTGATGTTTAGCATTCCATAGACAACCGTTGGCCTTTGGGATAGAGCGACATTTTTAGCCTCCTTGTGGGCAAGCTAGTTGATTGTTTTAGGAATACTTCAATTACAAAATTGGAAGAATTTGTAATTATTACCTGAGAGGATATCTTATCCTCTTTGATGTTTCTTAATGATTTTTTTTTTAATTGTGTTCACTTTTGTGTTTAATTTTGAGTCTTACTTGCCCCATTCGTTTCATTCATGCACAGACTGAAGTGTTGGCAGCCATCCTGTCAATGCCTTACCCTGAGTTTTTGTCTAGTTGGTGTTCATCTGAGTTGCCTGAAAGGGAAGAGGATGCATTACTAGACTATGAGCCATTCACAATGACTGGATGGATTTTGGGTTTATCTTCGACCGTGATTGATGCAGAACCCTTTGAACCAATTTTAACTCCAACTAAAGTCACTCAATCTTCCTATGCCCATCAACGATCTTCCCTGTTGGTCAAAGTAATTGCCAATCTCCATTGCTTTGTGCCAAATATTTGCAAAGGTCAGTGGCTACTCAAAGTCTTCATTTATCTAAATGTTTCTGTTTAGCAATTGGCAGTCCATATATTTACTTGTTCAGGTACCTATTAAATACTTTTTGGCATACATCACAGAGAAGGAGAGGAACTTTTTTCTTCACAAGTTCATTGAACATCTGAAATTGCAATGGAAAGATTTAGCTCCTTCTCAATTATGGACTGGGTTTTCCTTCAGGGCCTCATCTCAAATTGCTGCGGCGGTTTGCAAGAATCTTCGTAATGACTTTTTCTGATAATCCCTCTTTCTGAAAATTGCTTCTTTTTGCAAAATTATATCTTCGTGCTGTCTGGTGTAGGATCACTATTGGGCCATGCCACTTCCCTAGTCCCTGCTTATCTTAATGAGGAGGATGTTCACCTCTTAAGGTAATCAGATAAGCTCTTGATATTCAGGGCGCCATTTATGTAATTATCGTTCACATATGCAATCTTATTGGTTCTACAAGCTTATTGTTGCCGCTTATTTCTGTATTTTCGAGATGGTCTAAGTTGGCCTGATTTATGTGGATAAAGAGATAGAGTATGGTTCACCAAGGGAAGACTTACCATTCAACTGAAATCTTTTTGGTTTCACATTCATTCGTCATGAGTGGTTTAAGGAAATTGCCATCGTTGTAGTTGCTGTTATAGGGCTTCTGTTACCCTTTCTTGTAAGTTGGATAAACATTTGGTGTGTCAGGCATGCTCGCTTGAACTAGGAAGTTTCTTTCGGATACTGTTCTGTCTGTTCTTTGGTTGAGTTTTCAGATTTCAACCTTTCATATAGACTATTGGCTACCAAATCCAAAAGTGTGGTTTTTGCTTTCTGGTTGACTTGAAAGTTGAAAATCATATGCTGAAGGACATGTATGGCTTATTTTCAACGGCTTTCCATTTTTGTCTTTTACAGGAACTATGTATTTCCAGATGCTCTATGAAATTATCCTTTATGCCGATCTGTCATGCCTGTATATCCTCATTTCAACTTCTAGCATATAGCTTTGCTTGGTTTTGTTTTGAGTTGAATTTTAGCTTCAGCCAAGCTGGCATTAATTTCTTCTTTCTTTTTCAGGGTTTTCTTCACTCAATTGCAATCACTCATTGGTCCTGATGAAAATAATGTAAGTACAGTTCTGGTAAACTTTACGAAGGTGAATCGAAGTCGACTTGCCTAGAAGCAATCTAATTTTTTTTCCTTTTAAAGACAGCCCTGACCCATTAGAATCTCTGTTACACCGGGATCTGTAGTGTTTTTGTTGGTGTTTCACTTCTTATCTATTATCTCCTGAGAAAAGCATTTACCGTCTGCAGGGAGTTCAAAGTCCAACAGACGCTTGTTCTCCAGCACAAGGGACTGTGGATCTTGATCTTAAGGTCCAAATTTCTAACCTTAGAGAAGGCATGTCAGAGAATACAGCATTCCCAGGGCTGGACAGTTGTTGCATTCAAGATGACCCGGATGATGAAGCTGATGGTGCTAGGAGGGACGCAAACTTTTGTCAAGGTACATCAGGTAAAACATCAGCTGAGGTGTTCCTGGAGACTGAAAAGGAACTTTACATTGCCGAGACAAGTGGGTCTGATTCAGGCTCTACAAAAAGAAAGAACCCTCGTGATCATGTTGATCATGGCCTAGATGTTAAAGTAGCTGACCCTTCACACAATGATAGAAGTGTTACAGAAGATGTAAAAATTGAAGGTGCAAACTGTGAAGAAAAACATGTACGGAAACGTAGGCGTGTGTTGAACGAAGAGCAAGTGTCGGTGGTTGAAACAGCTCTCCTGGAAGATCCTGATGTGTCGAGAAATGCAGCACTATTGCAATCTTTGGTTGACCGTTTAAGTTCTCGTGTAAGTCTTTGCAATGAAATATTTTTGTTTTGTTTTTAATAATCCGGTGGAGCCACTAAATGAGAAATCCCTGTCCCAAAAAAAGGTAACAAAAGGAAAGAAAAAAACAGTAGAAGAAAACAAACCAATTAGTTAGGCCGTCGTTTGATCTGGGTAAATAGTCAGTCAGTAAATAAAACTATTGCACCTAAGAGTTTAATCTATTTGCGGTTTAAGTTTTCTTTTTTCCTTTTCTCTTTTATTTGGTCCTTCCAGGGTTCTGAAGTCACACTAATCCAGCTAAAAAATTGGTAAGCCAGCTACTTGAATTCCAGTGTACCTATTATGTCATGATGGAGAAATTCTCTTTTTTTTTTCACTTGTAATTTGGTTAAGCAGAGAAGTATCAGATGTCTCCTGTCGGACCTCTGCTCATTTGTTTTTTGATACCTGTTGAGGAGCACCCTCAGAACTCAGATGTCTTCTTTGCCTGATCTTTTGTTATGCTATTATTGAGCCGATTAGTGCCGTATCAAGCGGGATACCTTTTTGTTTCCTCGAGTAGTAAGAGACATATTCAAGTTGTAGATGCTTCCTTTAAAAAAATCTACATTTGATTACTCACAAAAATTTATATTTATTTTTAGTTTTTTATTGGATTTAATATAAAAAACGTGGATGAGGGTGGTTAAGTTGGACATGCCTCTAACTGGCTTGGATGAGTGTATGTATGGAGATCAGAGGG
>ONZK01002691.1:54738-68937 GCA_900322385.1 Pharnaceum exiguum | reverse complement strand
TTGTTTTTCATTTTCTCAGCGTCGTCATTCTCCTTTCTCCCACCAAACACACACCCTTTTCCCTCTCGCCGATCACTTTCTCTCTACCTATCCCAATCCCTCTCCAACATAAACGCAATAACATGGTGAGTCTCCCTTTCCCTTTCTTTTATCTTTCTCACTTCAATTAAATAAACAATAATTTTAAATACTATTTCCCGGTGGTCTAATTATCGCAGATCTGTTTATAATAGTTATATAATTCACTTAATTTCCTGCCTGTCTGTTTGTCATTTAAATATTTGACCATTTTTATGAATTTTGTTTTTGTCTTTTCACAGTTAAGGGTATGTTCGAAGACAATTCGGCAGCGTCAGGGCGCTAATCTCATCCGTTGGTTCTCTCACGATGCTCGTCAATCATCCCTAGATGCACCTGATGGTAAATTAGAATCCAATTATTTGTTTATCTGTTCGAGAAATTATTATTATTTTATTCCTTACTACATATGTTTGTTTGAATGTGTGTGTACATTTTATGATATTTCGGCTAGTTAATGTAAAAATCTCTTTTTTATTTAAGTGTGTCGAAATGGATTTATATTGAAACACGATAATCTCGTGTATGGTTAAATTGCTAGCCTTTTGGTTTTAGTTTTAGTCGTAGTTATTTGAGTGTAGAAGAAGGGAGAACTTCAAATCTTTTTGATTGCTAATAAGGGTTTGCTTTCGAAGGACGGTGGTCGGGTGTATGTGGTGTCTTGTAGTGGACTTTTAGTAGTAATTGCTCGTGTTTTTTGAATATGGCATAGAAAAAATTGACTATTTCGAGAATCAAAAGTATACAGTGAATGTTTGATGTGGGTGTGTCGTGTGTGTGTGTGTTTTTTTGAGGCGGGAGTGTTTTTCTTCGTGTTTGGAAGGTACAATAAGGAGAGCTAAGGGTTTTATTTGCACTGGAGACTTAAACATTGCCTTATGCTTGTTTTTATTTCCAGAAAGCCGTTTTGTTCATATCATTTTTGGTTGTGTTTAGTTTAGAATATTGTTGGCAGAAAATGATAGCAATCTTTGAATGATTTGAGGATTATAGGTTTGTTATGAATGTTAACTATGCGGGTCTATCTATTGTGCATGAGACATGGTTTTCTAGAAATGTAAACCGTCTTTGGGAAAGATGCATATTTTGTTGGCATTTGACTCTTATGTTCATTTGACTTTTTCCCCACAATTTTATTTGGATGCTTTAATCATGTAATATTGTTTGTGGATTGGCCATTATACCCTTCTGCCTATTCTTTCTTTTCCTTTTTTCTCCCTGATGCCGCTTTAGTTGGATGGATGAGATAAGACTGTACTACTGTAGGGTTTTCTTAGAGGTCAAATTCCTGTGTTTCTCCAACTCCTATGATGATTTACTGGTAGGTAGGTTTTCACTGAACAGTGTAGGATTTATTTGGTTAGTGTTAAGCCTTTGAACTATGAAACCTTTGCATATCAAAGAGTTATCTGATCATTTGATTACTGAAGTTCATCTTTGTTCTTCACTTCTTTGCAATCCGTTAACTTCTTATGAGGAACCACACTGTACTATCCTGGTATGACCTTGTGAAGGGTACTTCTTTTGCTTTCTTTTTTTTTTTTATTTGATTGATGTTTCTGTTAGAATGTATTATTTTGAATTACAAATACTAAACTTTCTTTGCCAGTCGCCAAATATATTGTTCGTGGCAGACTAATAGTATCTTTCCCGGTTTCATGTTTTACTATTTATGTTGACTTTTCTTTAATCTGTCAGTTAGATTTAGTGGTTTCCGCATGAGTTACATGTCTCAATGTCTATCTGTTTGCAGGTGCTCAAGGGATTCATCATCATGGCTGTGCCCGTAGAAAAGCAAGTGGTGCTGGTGATTCTACTAGATGGAGTTCTAGTAGAGGAAAATTTTCAAATCCTGAAGTTGTCATGGTTAGTCGATCTGTTCGCTATAGATATTAGGCTGACTTATCTCAGCTTGTGCTGATGGTTAGTTTTTTTCTAATCTTGGGTACAAATTATAGGCACCCTTGACTGGCAGTTCAAGAAGAAATTATTCGAGTATGACTTTGAAAATGGGAGCTAACAAGATATTTCCTACAGGGAATGTAAGGTGGGTCTCCTAAATAATCAACATTCTGTCTGAAAATGCCACCACTGAATGTGTTACTAGTTCTTTAATCTGGTTATTGCTCTTTTCTAACTTCGGTTTTTCTTGGCGTATGAAATTCCAGTTCACAGATGAAACAATGTCGAAGCTTCTCTTCCGGTGCAGGTAATGCCTTTGTACATGTGAATATGTTCCACCATCTCTAGTGTGGCTTGTTATTTTGTGTACCTGTATATGTGCATGTGCCATGTGTATTCTCATATGTGACAAGAACAAAGAAAACTTAAGTATTAGTGTTTTATATTCATGCTTTTATGGGAAGTAGTTCTGAATTTCTTATTTTCTTTGTCTTTGTCTCCACTCTCCAGTGATTGTATCGTTGATTAGTAACCATCTTGTGCTGTATGTTATTGTCTGCAAAATCATAGCAATTCCGTCTATTGGTATTCACCGGTCTGTGTTTTGACTGAACTTTTAAAATGCTTACAGACCTGCCTCCGCACGAAGAAATTGGCATGCCTTCACTTTCTCCTACCATGACTGAGGTAAGTGGCTATTTGGAATTGAATTGCGACCACATTATTCTTTACCTGTGGTGAGATATGACAGCAAGAATTGGATTGCAGGGTAACATTGCTAAATGGTTCAAAAAAGAGGGGGATAAAGTTTCACCTGGTGATGTCCTCTGTGAAGTTGAAACAGTGAGTATATGTTTGGTCTCTGGACTGAGATAACTGGATTCTTTTCAAGGTATTATTTTAGTGACTGTTTTCTTGCTTTGTCCATCAAAGGATAAAGCTACTGTTGAAATGGAATGCATGGAGGAGGGTTATCTTGCCAAGATAATTCGCGGGGATGGTGCACAAGGAATTCAAGTTGGTGAGGTATAATATCATTTATATATCCCTTTTGAAGTGTGTAACTTTTGAAATATACTTGTTCGTGCTTAAGTGGAATATGTGAAGATTGTTGAATGCCTATTACCTAGCACTAATGTATGCGAATATTTCTATTGGAGTTTTTGGTCTCTTGCCTTCTTTTTTTGTTTGGTTCTAAACTTGGGCAATCACGAGCTGATTAAAATCAGTTAGATCTTATGAAATGTTTAAGTAATGCAAAACTAACAAAACTAGATTAGTTCTTCAGAACTGCTAGTTGACTGTGAGCTGAAATGAATAATGGTAAAATATTTACGTATTACCCTCCGCCCTGGCGGTTTGTTGATGTGGTTATGTTCTGTGCATGATTACTTGAACTCAACCATTCTATTTCTATTTTGTTTTTTTGCAAGCCATCAGCAGACTCGTCTGGTTGGCAATGTAACCTCTTTCTGTAATTTGAGATGTCTCCTTTATTTGTTTTGGTTACTGCAAGATGCACTTACTGTGTTTTCTTAACACACACACACACCCCCGAGTGAATGTTGTTGTGTATTTTTTTAATCTCTTGTGAAGTTGCTCATTAATTGCTGCCTTTGACTTCATCTATTTTGTATGCTTTGCAGGTGATTTGTATTACAGTTGAGGAAGAGGAACACATTGGAAAGTTTAAAGATTACACTCCGTCAAAATCTGAGACAGCCGCTCCTGAAACTAAGAAAGCTCCAGAACCTGCAGAACCTAAAAAAGAAGCTGTTCAGGAGCCTGTTAATCAACCTGAACCCATTCAATCAAAGCCATCTCAGAAAGTATCAGCAGATGACCGGATTTTTGTTAGCCCTCTTGCAAAGAAATTGGCCGAGGATAATAATGTAAGATTTAACACTTAATGGAAGATATCTCTGAGAATGTGATCTCCAGCTAGCTTTAGAATCTAATCTTGTGTTATGGTTATTTCTGTGTATATGGAAAGGTGTCTTTATCAAGTGTGAAGGGAACAGGTCCTGATGGACGCATTGTGAAAGCTGACATTGAAGATTACTTGGGTAAGTCCAAATTTGCTGCAGTACTGCTTGTTGATAAACTTGATGCTATTTTATTATACAAACTATTGTGTGTTTTTAGAGATTTCATTTTTCGTGTACTTGTGTTTATTGTAGAAGTGTTCACCTTTCATAGTTTCATTACATGTTTTGTGAACACGTTTTTCAGAAAGACCTGTGGTTGGTATTTACATTTTCCCTTTACGCCTTAGAGCATTGAGAATCATGTTTTTTTTTGTGAAATAAGCGCTAGAGTCACCTAACTTCATGTGAAATTTTGATAAATAGACTGATAAAATGTACTACAAGATCAACATGGCCACCTGGGTATTGCTGAAATGAGTTAAGCAGGATATTTTGCAAAAATGTGACTGTTAAGACTTCTTTTGGTCAGATGAAGATTTAATGCAGAGCTTCTAATGTGATGCCAAATTATTTTTTTGGGTGTGGGAAGCAAAAACCGCTATACTCTATAACTATTAAATCATCTGTGACATACATATTTCTATTTTTGTAGCTTCTCGAGGCAAGGAAGCACCAGCTTCAGTGCGTAAAGCAGCTGCTGGAGTGGGACTTGATTACGTCGATATTCCTCATACACAGATAAGAAAGGTTAGTGCTGGTTTGGAATTCTTTTCCTGGCAATAGATTATTTGTGCTTTGGAGCTACTTGGTCTTTGTTCAGTTGTGTGTTCATGATTCTTGAATTTGTAAACTTAGGATTCCTATCAGTTTAGATAAAAAAATATATTAATGTGGGAGGAGGACAAATCGTCCTAAAGAAGAGTAAGTGCCAACAAGACTCTATCCTTTGCAAAATAGTTTGCTCTACAAAAGCTCGAACAGTTTTGAACTTATTTTGCCGTGATGTTGTTGTTCTGTGGATAAATCAACTCATGTTTTATTTTTGAACTTGGCAGGTCACTGCTGCGCGCTTATTGATGTCAAAGCAAACTATTCCACACTACTATTTGACTGTTGATACATGTGTTGACAAACTTATGGGGTAAGTGTTGTTTCTAGTCTTTGTTTAGTCCTTCATTTTTTATGGTTTCTTACTGTCCGGTTTTGAATTGTTCTTAGACTGCGAAGTCAACTGAATTCGTTGCAAGAGGCTACTGGTGGAAAGCGGATATCTATCAATGATCTTGTAATAAAGGTATCTGCACTTTGGCCCCTTAGAGGTTGTAGTATCTGTTTGTTTTCCCAAACCATTTAAATACTGGAGAGTTAACTTTAACTCACCCTGTCACTTCTTAAAGCTTAGGGTTGTTTGTTATGCCGTTGTATGGTAATCAAGTAGCCTTCCCACAGTGTTATCTATATGTGGAATTGTTTCTGTTCTGTGTATCTACCTGGCTAAACTCTGTAGTCATTCAATATTAGAGCCATTATTGCTGGTTTTTTACTGTTACTGGCTTTAACATGGTACTTGTCTCTGAAATTGTGTGCTTTTCTGTGACATGATTGTTGCATGTATCAGTTTGAAAGGCTGAAGCCACTTTTATGTAATTTTCTTTTGCACTACTTTACATGAGGGGCAAAAGCGTAAGTGTACAAGGGTTTACATGAGAGGTTGGGTACTACAGAAGGCGAGAAGGATATTTACAAACTTGCTCACTTGAGGGAGCAACAAACAAGAGATATAGGGGAGATGAAGTGTGTAAAGGATGAAGAAGAAAGAGTTCTCATTACGGATAGATATAGAAGATAGATGGAGACTTTATTTTGCTAAGTTATTCAATGAGGGTTATGATCGCGTAGTGGATGATGTTGCTATTCCGTCGGAAATGGTTAATAGGGTAATTTTGAGGAGGATTCAAAAAAGAGAGATATTTGAGGCAATGAAGAAAATAAAAGGTGAGAAGGCATGGGACAGATGGAATCCCTTATCCCCTATTTTGGTGTGGAAGTGTTTAGGTGAAAGAGGTATGGAATGGTTGACGAACCTTTTCAACAAGATTTGGATTATAAACGGGATGGAATAGAAAAACAGTACTGTAGTCCCTTTGTATATGAACATAGGTGATGTTCAAGAATGTTCCTATAGAGGGATTAAGCTCAGGAGTCGCACTATGAAACTTTAGAGGTGTGTAATCGAGCGTTGATTAGGAAGTGGTGTTAAGGTGTCGGAAAACCAAGTTAGGTTTATGCCAGGACGCTCTACTACCACCGGGGCCATTCACCTTTTGAGGCAAATGTTGGAGCGGTATAGAGATTACAAGAAATATTTGCCCGTGGTCTTCATTGACTTGGAGAAAGCGTTTGACAAAGTACCTCGTGAAGTGCTATGGTAGGCTTTGACCAGAAAAGGGGCGTCACAAAAGTATATTGACATTATTAAGTATATGTATGAGGGAGTGACGACGATGGCGATGGTACGAACTTGTGTGGGGGCAACTGAGGAGTTTACTATTAGAATTGGTGTACATCAAGGTTTGCACTAATCCCTTTTATATTTGCCCTGGTTTTACAGGTGAGTGTTTTATAGCCCAATACTATCCAAGATGGTGTACCATGGTGCATGATGTTTGCGGATGATATTATCCTGGTAGATGAGACAAGTGCAGGTGTTAATGCGAAGCTAGAGAGGTGGCGTCATTCGTTATAGAGTAAGGGTTTCAAATTAAGCTGAACGAAGACGGAATATATGGTGTGCAAGTTTAGCAAATTTGGGACTGTGGACCATAGTGCGGTGACATTGGATGGGAAGGTTCTCTCAATTAGTGATTGCTTTTGATATTTAGGGTCTATTATATTCAAAGAGACGGAGAAAAAGATGCGGATGTTGATTATAGGGGGAAGGTAGGTTGGTAGTAACAGAGAAACGCAACAGGTGTATTGTCAATTGTGCGACAGTGCGACAGGTGTATTGTGCGACAGGAACATGCCCTTCAAGTTGGAAAGGAAAGTTCTACAGCAAAGCTATTAGACCAGCTATGTTGTATGATATGGAGTGCTTTATTATTGGGCCTTAAAAGGGAGTCATGTTCTGAAGATGATTGTGGGTGAGATGCGTATGCTGCGATGGATGAGAGGGCATACAAGGAGGGATAAGGTGATAATGAAAAGATTAGAGAGATGGTTGGAGTAGCGCCTATTGAAGATAGAATGAGAGAGCATTATGGTTTGGCATGTGAAGAGAAGGCCTAGAGAGACTCGGGGAGGGTTGGGTGAGTGAAGATATAGTGAGGGGTAGAGGGAGACTTCGTCATACATGTATGAGAGTGGGGGTTAAGTTGGATATAGCTCTACTTGGCTTGGACGCGAGCATGGTTGGAGATAGAAATAAGTTGAAAGAAATGATCCAAGTAAATGATTGTATTTGAGGATTATGGTGAAACATGTGTGGTGTGTGCGTGCGTGCGTGAGGGTGTGCTTGTTTTATTATTTTGGTGTATGCATGGCGCGTACTTGTATGTGTGGGTGAGTGTATGTTTGTTTTGTGTGATTGTTGAGTGTGTGTGCGGGCGTGTGTGTGTGTTGTTCGTGGTTTCAAAATTCTATTTGGTCCATGTTAGCCGACCCATATTAGTGTTGGGATTAAGGCTAAGCTGCTGTTGTTTTCTTATCTAGTATTTTCACAATGTTTATGTTCGTCTAGTGAATTTGCCTGAAAACTCCTTGTAGGCTGCAGCACTGGCACTTAAGAAAGTTCCGCAGTGTAACAGTTCATGGACCGATGATTGTATACGCCAGTAAGTAATATTAATTGCATAGTTTCTTCATATTGATCTGGACTCCAGTCATTTTGAGCATAATGATGGGGCATTGAGCTTCTTTTGACGTAATTTATTCTTTGTTTTGCAGATTCAAAAATGTCAACATCAATGTTGCAGTACAAACTGATAATGGTTTGTATGTTCCAGTAGTTAGGGTGAGTTGACTAGATTGATAATTCGATACTATGGAATGACTTTGTACCATACTTGATGGTGTACGTCTACTTATTCTCCTTGAAAATCTTGCAGGATGCTGACAAGAAGGGGTTGTCCCAGATTTCTGAAGAGGTTAAACATGTAGCACAGAAAGCTAGAGAAAATAGCTTGAAACCAGAAGATTATGAGGTAACATTGCGTTTTTTTGTAGGTCAACAAATAACTTCTATTAACCAGCATGAAAATGAAGTACAATGCTGTTTCTTTGACTGTAAACAGCTTCTTAATACATATAGATCTATCCCTACCCATAGTAGATCTTCTGTATTTCTAGTGCATTGCTATCAGTAGAAAATACATGCCCCCTTTCTACGGAGATTACTTGCTATTGCCGCTTCATTTGGCGTACTAGATATACTTTACATCAAAACTATCTATGGGTAAAATATTAAACTCAGCAAAACTTGCTGGCATTGCTAGTATATGTAGCATTGCGTTTTGCTCAACTGTGTTGCTCTTTATGGGTATTGTTTGTGACTCTCAGTCCTTTTTCTCTGTAGGGTGGCACCTTTACTGTGTCAAACCTGGGAGGGCCGTTTGGAATCAAACAGTTCTGCGCAATTGTTAATCCTCCACAGGCAGCTATTCTTGCAGTTGGTGCTGGTAAGACTCAGGCATTTATTTTCCCAATTATAGAAACTGAAGGAAAAGAGAGTGTTGTATAAAAGGCCAGATAGAACCTCTCCCTAGAATGCTAAGTAGACAGGTGGGAAGAGTGTGCTCCTTCAATGTACTTGGATACACTTCATGTATGTAGTGGGCAAGAAGTCACGCATGCCATTGTTTTATAGGTTTACTGTTTGAAAGGTTGGACCTTAGCATCGAATTCCTTGTATTTCACCCCCAGGCGCCTCTCACCCCAGGGAAAAAAATATGCGTTTGAAGACAACTATTGTGTTATTAGGTTTGGGAATTGGGAGGCATGCAAATTATATTTGTTGAATTATTGTACTTGCATCTATTGGTAGTGACAGGTTCTTTTTTCTATGGTTGTTGCTGCTTTGAGTTTTATGTTGCTTTCAAGATTTTGTATCATGCTTTATGGCTTAACAGTTGAACACTTCTGGAATTGTATATTGGTGATGTTATAAAGTTATGAATTATAATACTTTGTTAGCTCAGATACCGAGATTAATGTGTTGTTGTGCAGCTGAAAAAAGAGTCGTGCCAGGAACTGATGCAGATCTATACAAGTTTGCTTCATTCATGTCTGTTACGCTTAGCTGTGATCATCGTGTTGTAGATGGTAAGTATCAACTTGCTTCTATACATCTCTACCTGTTCTATGAGCCTATGGATGATGTACTTTAAGATCCGCTTATGAACTTTATTATAATGTTGCTTGTGCAGGTGCAATTGGCGCAGAATGGCTCAAAGCTTTCAAGGGCTATATTGAGAACCCAGAGTCAATGATGCTTTAAATGACTTGTAGCAATCCCCGTCTCTTCTTGAGCTCCTGCTTTATTCTTCTTGGCTAAATTCGATTGGTTCGGTGAATGTGGGTTAATTCCACTGGAGTTCTCTGATTTCATTTTTGTTTGACGCGAGGGCGTTTACAATCAGTCATTTCCTGAGCATTACAGGGTATGACAGCACATGACAGTAGCGATTGACTGTACAATTTTGGAATAAACTGGGAATTTAGTTGATAGCTAAAGCTCCCTGAAAAAGTGTAACGGCCCACAATAATTTTTGTCAGATTTAGTTCCTTAAAGAAAATTGATTCACTTGCATTAGCCAGAAATAAAAGTTTGAGATTTCCTGGTTGTTTTTGATGTCTTTTCCAGGTATTTTCACTGTTGTTTCTTACTGGAGTAATTGAGTGACTACAACTCTACAGGTCTACAACTTCAATAAACCATTCTTCTAAACATCATTTTCTTTTTGTTTATTTTGATTTTCTCCTGCTAATAATTTACTTGCATGGCGAGAGTGTACGTAACGATAGATACAATCATACAATGAGTCTATACCATATAATTTACCCTCATTACATGCTACCCACAATAGTAATTTTTAGTCATTGTACCTGTTTATAGGAGGAACTCGAGGAAGTATCAATTGCTTGGCGAGAGTTTACTAATATACACCGTACGTCCGTACTAGGTAATTATTGGTGGACTTCGATTCAGGTGCCCGTGACATATCCTTCAAAACACAGGGCCATGGCTCTCCGTTCCCGCTTAGAAATCCCAGTCTACCAAATGTGTGCCTTTCTATCAATTGCGTGGCGAGAGTGCACTAATATACACTTTGTACATTCGCAAAGAATCTACAAAATGTGTGTTCTGTATTAGTGGTCAGGCTATCGTTGTGATGTTGTGTTCTGTATTTGTGGTAAACCAGGAATTGAACAACATCACAACCATTTAACGTTTTAGTTTATGAAAGTACCTTTTCAACCCAAAAAAAGAAGTGAATGTGGTCACAGCTCAAGGCCAGGGATCCAAACCAAGATGCCGGGATTGTAATCCTTAGCTTAAGGTTCATGGCGTCAGTCACTTACTCAGGCCGCACTTGGCAACAATATACTAGTATGTTTTATAACTTCAAAGGTCTAAGCACAGTATACTTACATGTACATGTAGAGATCATTGAAGCAACAAAAAATTAAGCGTCTCTCATCCTGTGCATCTGTTTACTTCTCAGATCCTTGCCAGGCTAGCATGTTAAGAGAAAGAGAATGCTGAAGTAAAGACTATTAACTCTGGCAGCGAAGTACTTACCAGACAGGTAAAACCAAAGAAGTAGGAAAAAGTCCAGTATAATCTCAATTCTCAGCTTACGACACTCAGTATCATTGAAGGTGCCAAAAGCCGAAGTAGCGCACTTCACTGGAACGTACTCACTACATGGCCACTGGACATCTATGTCTTAAAGTTGGCACCAATCAAGTTGAGGAGAAGAGCACAACATAACGACAAAACTGATCTGATCCATCATTTTATGCACAGATGGACAATAAATCATAATTGTGAACTGCTTAGAAATTACATATGATGCCAACGTGTAAACGAGGAGGCCTACTTCCCGAGATGCTTAATGCTTAGTTAGCTTGGTTAAACCTAAGAAGGGTCAAGGACACGAATCCTAGCATTACAATGTACAATATGATCATATGGCATGAAGATGACTGTATATCAGCATAAAAGACTCTTGGTAATCAGTGAAAAAGTCTTGAAACTGATCTCCTTGGTACCTTGCCTTTAAGCTTCAGCCTTCGATACGCTTCTCTTATGTGGGATGGTCTGATAGGGCCTGAATCCCCCCTTTTGTCCATGACAAATCTAGCTGCAAACATAAAGAAAGTAAATAACTACTCAGAAGCAGGGCCTGACAAGGTTGGGGCTACTTTGAGATACTTGAGGTAAACCCATGAGTGTTAGACTGTACTAGAAGCTATACACATCTGAAAAATAGATTTCTAGTTCACATCGCCGTAAGGTGGGAACTAGTAAGAGAAGAACAAAAACATATTCTTTTAATCCAAACGGTTACAAGTGTCGAACCTCAGGAAAGAAGTCAACACAATTTTTGTTTGTAAATTAGTAAAGAATATCCCCCTATACGAAAATGTATTGCAACACCAGGACACTGGTAATAGAGCCTGCTGCATGTGGACTAAGATATTCCATAATTACAGCTTCCTGTTATAATGTTATCAGGAGCGATGATGGATCCCTCTAATGCTGCTGAGAGGCAGTCAAGCTGAAAATATAATGTTTTATGATAAATAAATTGCGGGGATTTCACGACTGAATCAATACTCTTTGAACACTTCCCAGAGAAATGGAAGAATAAAAAACAATAGCAGAATGAAAAATGTATTAGTCTGAGCAATCTTTCGGAAGTTACCCATCTCAACAAGCTCTCCGACGAACATCTTTGCAGCTCCTGACACCACAACAGTCATCGGCATCGTAATCTTCTAACTTCCAGTGACACTGACAAGCAGCTGCATTCAATCATTAATATATATAAATTAGTGCAACACCATTTAAACCATTTGTTCTCAGTTTTCAAGAAGTGCAGGTAACAAGGTAACTATATTTTTCGAAGATGCGTATGCATGATGTCTCAACCATACTTTAATCTCTTAAGGGAATCAAGTGATGAAAGAAGGCATTAACATATCACGCCCCAACTATTTTACAAGTCTCTAAACCATATAAGAAGAATAAAACAAAGACAACAACAAAACAAAGTTCTATTCTGACAAACATTAGATGCATGAAAGAACTATTAAGGTATACAAGACGCAAATCATCTTGCGAGAAGATAAGTGTTTAAATTCTTCAGACTGTCCTTGTATTCTGCGCAAAGGAGAAACTAACCTACACATGATTAGTGAATTTCAACAAACATAACAAAAATCGCTAACTCCAGCCTTTGCACCCATCCAACTAATGTACAAAATTAAGAATGCAAATCAACAAAAAAGTTGGTTTCGCACCTCTCACAAACCACTACTCCTTTTTAACAACAAGGCAATGCTCGAAAATGTCCATCACCTGATCAAGCACACTATCTCCTAGGCCCTAGCCCAACAAAAATATACTTAATACTCCACAAAATTTGATCTGAATAAAAGTCGAAGCAGAAAGCAAGAGACACTAAACTCTGTAATAAAAAAAGATTAGAGAAGCACCAGGGACACTCAGAGTTTCAGATATATTGGACAACTTAAGAAGACAACACGCCATGCGCAAATGACCATAAATCACCTCCATCCAAGCATAAATACCAACTTAAGCAGACTTGGTTATATTTAGGCAGAGACCAAAATAACTTCTCCTAGGGCTTGGGAAAAGCCAAGACCACATGTCTGAGGGCTCAATCACACAACTATAGTACTCCGACAACCTAAGGGTAACAGCCAAAGATTTACACCCTGAAAACTCACAACAAGCCTCACTGAATCCCACTGGTCACCAATGTGCCGCAGCCGCCATGGACCCCAAGGGTAGACGAAAGCGACAATCGATAATATCTTGGCCTCACTCACACGAAGACCAGCTTTTGATGTGGCCTGGCAACGAACGAAGAGCAGAGCAGGCACTCAATAGTAAACTAATATCCACGATGTCTCTAATATTATTTTCCATCAATATAGTGTGCACCACTGCACCTTTACAACCAGAAACGACTGACTTTCCAGTAGACCGTCAAGTGACACAATTCAGGTCCGCCCAACATCATGCAACCACTTTATCTACAAGAATAGGAGTCACAATATCCCCTCCCCCCAATACAAGTCGGCACAACTTCAGAAGTACCATATACACAGTTACGAAACATTTTTACGTTTTTCGTGATTAATCCAATTAGGAAATGGCTAAAAAAAGATGAACTCCTAATATACATTAGATTTAAAAATCACTGTTCATGATGTAGCCACATTTACGAAAGAACGCCACAATTAAAGCATCAACCTAGGCAAGTTGTCTCCTAAGAAATCACATCTGACTTCCTCAACGTCAGGCCAATATAATAGCGAGACTCAACTCTTAACTAGTTAACTAATCTAGGTGAGATGTATCCTTGAAATTTGTAATCCCTCTGTGATAACATCCTGATCTTGGTAAGTAGAGCTGAAGTCTACAATCCGATTAAGAAAATCCTCTTTGCCTTACCATTCCAAATAAGAAAGAATATTACAGTCACATAGTAATCATTCATGGACATGATAATAACAACCTTCTTACACAAGACGCAATGACATGTCCACCTCTACACTGCAGTCTAATATAAAAATTGACGACAAGAACAATTCAGCACAAGGGCATAGGAACATACTCTTTTCATGCCATACTTCTGAAAGGCAGACCTCCGGAAAGATTCAAATCTGTTGAACTGCTCTTGGGTAAATCTAGATGTGAGACTGCAAGAAGTGACTGACACGAAATTAATTTTGGGAATACATAGTGAAACAATCTTACTAGTTAAAACATTAAGAGAAATAGACCTTCAAAAATAGAATCCTAGTAGCAAGAGGAATTCAGAGTTGCTTTAGAAAAAACAAACAAACAAAGGACTACACAGTTGGTCTTTCAGACTAGAAGAGCACTATTAGTTCAAAAAACTTCATAAAAGGGATTTTGATATCAAGAAGAAAACAAGAGCAACGAGCTCAGGAAACCAGTTTCCAACCAATCCGAACATTACTCATCATCATTCGATCTTGGTTGGGGTAGGGGGGGGGGGGGGGGGGGGGGAAA
>ONZK01002691.1:24403-36680 GCA_900322385.1 Pharnaceum exiguum | reverse complement strand
TAAACGAGATGTCATCATGAGCTCCAAGAAACCTTCACTTAAGCTTTCTAACATAAGAGATGTCAGAAGCCAACAAAACAGAGGAACAACTTAACAGGTTTCAGGAACTGATAAAAGTGTTCGCTCCAACTCATTGCCCCTGCGCTGAATAGATTACTTCAGCCTGTACCATCCTGCTTA
The DNA here is from genome assembly GCA_900322385.1 of Pharnaceum exiguum. Classification (NCBI taxonomy): domain Eukaryota; kingdom Viridiplantae; phylum Streptophyta; class Magnoliopsida; order Caryophyllales; family Molluginaceae; genus Pharnaceum; species Pharnaceum exiguum. Next base: position 36,500 of record ONZK01002691.1, on the reverse strand, counting down.
TTCACACAACATCCAGTAACTTTAACCACAGAAATGACCAAAAGTGTATTCACCAGATCAGGCAGAGCACCCCAGCACAAGAGTTAAATCTGAAAAACCAGCTACAGAGAACTCACAGGATGCAGATCTCAGACTGAATCAGCAAATTTGAGTGTTTCACTGGTTACTACCGAAGTTCAAAATTATCAGTAAAGGGCACATGCCTAAATTAAATACTGCGGTGTAGACTACATGTTTTAACTTGTAAACACAGCTACATAAGAATTCAAATATCAAGGTTCCATTGTGTCCTCACACATCACATCAGACAAAATATACACCAACAATAGCTCCAGTACAACACTTACTAAAGCCTCAAATTCTAGGTCCTGGGCCATAGTCCTTAAAGGCAAAAGGTTAAGTACAAAATGCATCACAGCACAGCATCAATCCATCTATTTGACTCCTGACGACGCTTTCACAAGCATGATATATCATACTGCATCCTTTATCTAGGTAGCCAGCTTAAGCAAATGTCCTTATTGAAAGCAAAACGAATAAAAGAAAACACTGGCCAGATGAAGAGGAAAAGGCCAAACTCTAAACTGATCCCTGAAATGCACCTTCTGTAACATTACATGATTTCACTACACTACTTTGAGGGAAAGCTATCAGAAAACAGAAAGGTCTAACCTTAGATGACTTTTTTATAATCAAAACTTTCGATGACCTATATCACTCATAGGTTTCTATAAATGCATTGAAATCAACAATATGGCTTAATTCAAAAACAATGCAAAAAGTATTACCAGAACACACACTAAAGTTCGCTTTGTCATGAAACAATGTCACAACAACAATAGCCTAACATGATTAAAGAGAAACCTGTAAGGTTGTCCTGTAAATAGACTAAATGGTATGTCCCTAGTATCAGAACATCCTGGGTTCTTGTCATTTGAATCCCCAAACTAAACTAGGGTAATTTAGTAACTTGCTCTATTTTGGAAGGGACTGAGTATAATCAACCAAACAACTATTCAACATCCAATTCGCAAATTAACAGAACCACACGCTTAATTTCTCAGTCCCCAACAAAAAAAAAGCACCAATACCTTAGCTAAGAAACAAATCAACAGGAGTTATGGTGAAGGCGTGAAGCCCCAAGAAGGTCCAACAACAACTTGCCAATTTGCATCTCACTCATAACTAAAAAAATCAGGCATCATAGTGACCTAGTGTAACAATAATCATACCAAAACCAAAGTCTAACACAGTAAAACAAAAGCAGAGTTAGACATTCAAATACAACAAAAAGCCTTAGCCAAATGGACATCCTGTAACCTTACAAGTTACATCACGTCTCCACAGTCACTAAAGTTCCAGCTACTGAGGTAAATAACTACTCTTCCTGATTTCGTTGCACTACTTTGACGGAAAGCTATCAAAAAGTAGAAAGACAGCACCTTTTGATGATTCATTTCACTACATCTTTCTCTACATTGCATCGCAATCAACAATAAGAATCATCTTAGTCTAAAATCAAAGAGAACGCCGTTGCTACTACCGCACTTAAGTTCTCTTCGCTAACAAATAATCCCATGCACAATTGGAATACCCCCCAAGGACGACCAAACACAATCAAACACCGACCACCTACAAATAGACAAAGTAGGCTTTCCTGAGCAACAGTTCAATACTCTCGGATTCTAGGCCTAGAATCTCTAGCCAAACTAGGGTAGTTCGATAACTCTCTCAATTCTAGTAGGGTTTGTAATCTACCCTCAACCCGACATCCTATTCGTAACTTGACCATCAAACTCTATTTCTCTATTCTCAGCCAAAACAACTCTATGCTAGAAAAAACTACCTAAGACATAAAACAACAGGGGCTATCAATTTTTCATCATAAAGCCTCAAAAAGGTCCATCATAATCAAGCATTACATACCGATAATCAAATGCATATATAGTTCGCAATCACATACAATACAATAAATCATAAAAAGAACAAGAGAGAATTTGTGTGAACCCGCTTCATATATGAGACTGGGTGAGAGGGAAAGCTATCAGAAAACAAAAAGGCAGCAGGCTTTGATGACTTTTTTTTAATAACTCTCTATAAATGCATCAAAATCAACAATATGACTTAGTTCCAAAACAAAGCGAAAAGTATTACCAGTACACCCTACAGATATCTTCGACAAGAAACGACGTCATGCTCAACAATAGCCTAACATGATAGGAGAGAAAGCTTTAGGGTTGTCCTGTAACTACCAATTGACGAAATGTGATTCCCTATAATAAATAGACTAAACGGCATGTGCAGAGTATCAGAACATCCTGGGTTACTGGCATTTGAATCCCCCAAACTAAACTATGTATTTTAGTAACTCGCTCTATTTCAGCAAGGACTGAATAATATCATCAACCAAACAACTATTCAACATCCGATTCACAAATTAATAGAACCACACACTCGATTTCTCAGTTCCCAACCAAAAAAAAAGCTCCTATAACTAGCTAAGAAATAAATCAACAGGATCTATCCTGAAGCCCCAAGAAGGTCCACCAGAAGCTACCAATTTGCATCTCATTCATAGCTGTAGAAACATAATCAAGCATTGGTGTAACAATAACTACACCAAAATCAAAAAATTACAGATAAACAAATGCAAAGTCAGACAACAAGCCTTCACTTAAAAGGAAATTAACATTAACCAATAATGAGAGTCACACAGAGAAACAAACAGTAACTAAAAAAAGAAACACCCACAACACATACTTTAACTCGAGTTCACAGCTACATCACAATACATAAATCAAGGGTGATCAAGTAATCCTCGCACATCACATAAGAAAAATATTACACCCACAACAGCTAACCTACTAAGCCTCAAATTCTAAGTCCTGGGTCATTGTCCACAGGCTAAGAGTGTACGTAAAAAATGCATCAAAATAACATCAGCACTGAAATATGCAAACTGACAGTGGAGTAAGATACTCAGCAACTTCCGATCTATTAGACTCCTGTGATGCTTTCGCCACGATAAAGAATAAATCTTTTTCTAGGTAGCCTGACTAAGAAAGGCTCCATATCAAACCAAAACAAACAAACTAATCACTAGCTAGATGAAGATGAAGAAGAACTGAAGAAAAAAGCCAAACTCTCCGAATCAACCCACAAATAGACATCCTGTAACATTACATCACATCACCAGAGTCACTAAAGTTCGAACTGCTGAGGTAAATAACTACTCTACCCGGTTTTGATTGCATTACGTTGACCTAAAGCTATCAGAAAGCAGAAAGACGGCACCTTTCGATGATTCATTTCACTATAGCTTTCTCTACAACAATATGAATCACCTTAGTCTAAAAAATAGAGAGAAAGCAGCTGTTGTTCCTGCACTTAAGTTCTATTTGCCAAGAAATAATCCCATGCTCAACAATTGCCACAGACGATTGCAAATAATCTCCAAGACTGACAACCTATTAAGAGACCAAGTGGCCTTTCTAGAGCAACAGAACAATACTCTCGGATTCTAGGCACTAAAATCACTAGCCAAACACTAGGGTCGTTCAATAACTCACTCCGTTCTAGTCGGGTTTGTAATCCACCCTCCACCCAACATCCTATTCCAAACTTAATAGACAATCAAACTCTATTTCTCCTTTCGCAACCGAAATAACTCTATCCTCGAAAAAACTACCTACGACATAAACCTACAGCGGTTTGAGTTTATCATCATAAAGCCTCAAAAGGTTCCATCATAATCGAACCGTCACAATAATCAAATGCATATATAGTTCGCGAATCACATACAATACAATAAATCATAAAAAGAACAAGAGAGATTTTGTGTGAACCCATTTCATATATAAGACTGGGTGAGGGGAGGTCATTAATGTTTACCCGAGCGCATATATGAAACGGGTTCACACATTTTTTTACAAAAGAACAAAGCTTTAATCAAAAGGACAGCACATTTGCTTCATTAGCATAGAAGCAGCACTAATCAGTGACATGCAACAATAACCATTCCCATAACAACAGATATAATAATAATAATAACAGTCATAAAAATCATTCATTATTTCCCTACAAAACAAAGACCCCAAAACAAAACCCCACCCTTTAATTTTCAAACCCATCAAAAGGACTTAAAATTAGGGACATATCTCTTAACAACATGCTTAACCCCAACAGAAACACCAACAACAAGCCCACCAACAGCACCAGCAACAGCAGCAGCACGCGGCCCACTCGCAGCCTTATAAACAGCTCCCGTCCCAAGCCCAGCAGCCACACTATTCAACACATCATCAGTATCCCTAACAGCAACAAGCCCACTTTCCAGCCCAGCAAACATAAGCCCAATAACACCAGCCCTGTTCCCCCACTGTCTCCCGGTCGAGCCGCTAGAATTCAACACCCTGTTCACCTTCAGCTTCATTGTGTCCCCGTGCTCGGATGACTTGAGTCCCACGTAAAGCCCCTTTAGGGCACCGCTTGTGGACCCCCCTAGGTAACCCAAGCCTGTGTAGTAGGTGAGATTCTCCCCCCAGGAACGGCGTTGGCGGAGGGATTCTTCTTGGAAGAGGTATTCTGGTTGGGTTGGGAGTTGGTAGAGTTTTTGGACTGGGATTTTGAGGTCTTGGTATGGGTTGTAGAGACGTTGGTTTTCGGTTTGGTTTCGTTTTGAGTTTTCGTCGGTGAATGACATGGTTGGGGGTTTTTGTTGTTGGTTTGGTGTGTGGATCTGTTGAGGGGTTTGGTTGTGAGAGAGAGGGGTCGGGAGGCGGAGATGTGTTGAAAGAGAGGAGGGCGATTAGGAAATGGAAAAGTCGAGAAGGGTAGGCAAATTAGACTTAGACCTGATACCTTGATTCTTTGTTGATTTTTTTATTTTTATTTTTATTTTTTATACAGTATTTGATTTGACTAGGGAAGTGGTCGAGGAAGCTTGAATCGGGTAAAGTCTTTGTATTGCTATTTATTGAACCCAATAAAAAACACAAAAAAATGGGCGTATTTAGACAATAGACATGGTAGAAATTTGCTCGACCTGAAAATGACCCGTAAAATAAACACAACACGAAAAAGCTGGGTCACTAACACGAAAAACTCGACTCGAACCCAATAGTGACTGAACTTGAGAAATCCGGTAAAATTTAGATTGAACCCGAAACCAACCGAAAGTCCGAAACGACTTGTTTATCCAATAAAATATTTATAAATGTATATTTTACAATTTCTAATTTATTAAATATAATAAAATAATAATATTTTAAAAAAAAATCTTGAAAAAATGTTTAAATGTTAATAAAATAATTTTTTTATCGAACAAAAGCAAATGTGCAAACCCTTTGGGTCAAACCCGACCCGACCGGAACCCAGACCCGAAAATTACAAACCCGAAATGACTGAACCCGAAAAAAAACTGAACCCGAAACCCGACCGACCCGATTGCCAGGTCTGCGTGTGTCACTTAAATCTCGATCGTACGTGATTACACACCACAATCTCGATCATACGTGATTTGTTAAAGCGTCTAAAATAAATTGGATTAAAAAATCACATATTGTCCAAATTAAGTGGTACACAAATGGCACAATATCATCGAAATTAAGTGGTACACAAAATGGCACAATATTGTTGGACACCAAAGGATGTCTGCTATTTGTATACTTTTTCTTCTTTTTTGGTTTTAAAGTTTTAGGATGAAATATGTAACAACTTAGGAAAGAATTCATATTATACTAATTTAACAATATTTAGAAATGGCTTTGTAACTGACACATTCACGTTTATAGGTGGAACTCAATATTTTCGTACAATTCACTATACAAATTGGTTATACAAGGCTTAGTTGTTATAGATTTATAGGTTCATCACTTGGGGTTGCAAGTTCATCACAACGCATGGAGCTATTATAGTTCTTTAGTAGTTTAAGTGATGAAGTATGGGCGATGGTTACTTTGCATATTGATGCATGGATTGACATTGTTATGTTCGGTTGTATAAATTGTACATCAAACCAAATTGCAAACTCTTGAATTTCATCTATACAGAGTTGAACTAGAATCTTTTTCCCCATGCACATTCTTCTCTCAACTTCAAGCTCCGGAACCATATTTAATTTTAAGTATCTTACCTCAAAACTCTAACTGATTACCACATGTGTTAATCAAATTACGCAATTACGGACACAACTCTCATAACTAGCAATAGAAATGCACTAAACATAATATGTGATGATCAATCCATTAAGCTAACACATATCCATGGCATTCAAACACATGAAACTTGAATACTAAATAAAACCAATGATTAATATTAAGAACGAATATCTAGTCTCAAAAACATAGAATTACATTTCTTCAAACTATAAGTTACTGAGCATAAAAGACTAACTCATGTGCCAAACTATAAGTTAGTGGCTTCAAACCATTATTTCATTCGGTGCCAAGCTAGATGCTGCTACCAATTTTTATGAATACAACCAATTTTTGGTTTGTCATAAATGGTTATATCTTGCATAACTCATGTCATTTGCTCTTAGCCATGCTTCTCTTACAATAAGTGTTAGTCTCCTACACTTGGAGGGAGAAGGTATTGTGCTCTACTCGATAACTAAATCTATATTGTGCTCTTTGGTTTAGGCCAAATTTGTTTACTGGTGGACCACTCAGAAAAACGCCCTCTGCTTTCAGTGAAGGTACAATCTCTTATACCATGTTCGGGATCACTGTGAGTTTATAGTTTTTGATTTCAAAATATTTTCAACTTGGTGATCTGATGATGAAGTTTGTTTTTGAAATTAAAACATTTGGCATGGTATATCTTGTTATAATTTTCAAAAATGACAACAGAATTTTGAAAACCACTTTTTTTGGTTTCTAGAAGCTAATTTTTAGTTTCGAAAAAAATTGAAAACGGGAAACTCAAAACGATCCTAAACAAAACCTTAATTTATTGTTTCTCTCCTAGCATGATTTCAACTATGTCACTATATATGTATGCCAAACAACTCTAATAAGGTTAATGAAAGTATGGAAGAATAATGAAATAAATGAAATTTTCGAAAAAAATTGATTTAATCAGATGCCGAAATTCAACGTATTGTCTTCCCTTGACCCAAATCCCGCCTTAACAACGGCCTTTACCAATCGTTAATAATCTATGCATTGGATTTTGATTATTCGTAACTAGCTCAGTTAGAAAATTTCAAAATATGTTGTTAAGCCATAGTAAAATGTAGCCGTGAGTATCCGTTGCTAAGCTTGGCAGCGGAAATATGTTGCTACCTAGAAACGGATTTCCAAATCCGTTGTAAGTTGTTTGTCAGCAACGGACATTGAAAACTGACATGCGTACCCGTAGCGATATTTGTTTTTTTTTTATAGTAGTTTTGTGTAACTTCTCTACAAAATATTATACTTACACAAATTGTAACACATTATATGAGTAAGACACAACCTAATAATATTAAGTAGCTTTTTTTTGCCACTAAAACGTCTGAATCTATAGATTTATAGAGTAACCTTTCCTTGTACAATTTTTTTTAATTCAAAAAAAAAAACTGTTGAGTTCCTAGTGTTTTGATGATGACTCCAAGTGTGCAAATGCAATTTAACATTTTACTTGAATGTGTAGCAAAGGTTATATTGTTAACAAGTGTGCATGGGCTCTTATGAATATCAATGGTAATGCATAAGTTTGGACAAGTACATAGCAGGAGAGATGGACATTAATAAAGATGGGCTATTAGACCACATCACAAGTGGGTCTAAGTCTAGCCCTTATTTGTAGAAGATTTGAGTCTGAGCTGTGGAACAGCTTTAACTCGTAATGAATAGGTAGATCCGAAACAGGTTCCACCATGTGGGGTCCGACCCGGTTTGGATGACCCGAATGACCAAAGATGCTGACCCTTTTCGGTGGTGTTGAAATCTGATGAAGAAAGCTCAATTATTGGTGGGTACGGGTTGGTTGGATAAAGAGACAACAAGTGGACTACAAGCTATTATCCAACGGGTAAAAGGAACTGGTTTGTTGCTTTTGTCAGCAGACAAGAACTGATCCGTCAACATCAATCTGAGTTTCGTCAACAGACCAGGTAAGAATTGAAAAGAAGTGGAAATACTCCTTTTAGTGCTTTAAGGTGGTCATACTTTGCTTCTTTCCACTTTGAGTAAAGGTCAACATCAGGGCAGCTGTTGAAGACCCAAGCAGCCTGATCAGTCTGTCCAAAGACCCAAGCACACCTGTTCAACCAACGACCAATGAGTGCTCGACAACACATCACACCTTATCTCTTTAGGGTTTGTGTTGAAGCCCTCATCACTTGGCTATATAAGAAGGAGAAGGGGCTCATTTATCAGTCGAGAGAGTCTAGCAATATCACTCCCATCTATTGCTCTCTCCTATCCACTAGCATAACTCAAAGTATCCCTTCTTCCCACAGTCTATGCGGAATAGTGTCTGTCTCCACGGACCAGCCTCAGTCTGACTATGTGGAACGCCTTCTGTCACCTTCCATGCCGGCTAAGTTCTTCCACAACAAAGTCTACTATCTACAAACACATGTTCTTCATATGTAACCTTTAATCAGCTTAGTCAAGAAGCACACAAAAGGTTAAGGTTCACAACACTTGGTGTTTGTGGAGAAGTTTGCAAGTGCTTCCGAAGATTACTTGCTAGGAGTTCCAAGTGCTGCCGAAGAAGAAAACTGGTTGAATGTTCCTAGATCAGCAAAACTAGGTGGTGTTCCTAGATCAGGCAAACTAGGGTGATAGTTCCAAGATCTAGCAAACTTGGTGGTGTTCCTAGATTAGGAAAACTAGGTTTAGAGTTGCAAGAGTTTCAGAGCAAAACTTGTTGACTGTTCCTAGATCAGGCAAACCAGGTTTGGATTTCCAAGTGCTTCAGAGCAAAACTTGGTGTAAGGCTTTATTGAACCTTCTTACAACCCTTGATAGTGAAGTGATTGAAAATCCTGCGAAGGTGGGTCATGGGTTTTACTTGGAGTTGGGCACCGAGGTTTCCCATGGTAAAATCTTGTGTGTTCACTCTTATTTTCTTTCACTCCCCCGCTGTCCAGTCAGAACAGGTTCACCAGCAATTCATAACTCACAGAACAGGTTATAACATGTTCTAAAGGTCTTTCCAGCAGAACAAGTTCCCAACCTGTTCCACGAATTTACAAAATAACCTCTTGTGTTCCAAAGTTTCAAAGTTTCAGTTTCAGTTTCATAAGAGCAAATCAAAAATAAGGTAAGATACTTTGGTAACACAATTCACCCCTCTTGTGTTTCCTTGGCACGTGTTATATCAAAAACCAACTATAGAGTTATAGAATAACAAACTATTACTAAAATCAGATGACTTTGTATGTAGAATTTGACAAGCAAGGATGAGAAAGGAGACCAAATGCCTCAAACAAAATAAATTATTTAATAGTCTTGCTTAAGTCTAAAATCCGCACACAACAACTGTGTTGAATAATCTTCCAATCCCTTATGGATGCTACACATTGTCATCTTTATCGCCGTCATTTTTGTTTCATCAAGGTAAGAGAATAAATGGTCAGAAAGAAGCTCATTGGCTGAAGGTCCTTCCTTAGGTTATGCTAAACACTTCTCAATAAAGTCATTAATTTCAGTGTCCTTAACTTTGTTTAGAAACGCTGGCCTAATCCTGGGTTTACCTTTTTGTATGTTCTAACCACATTGTCGCATTCACTATGGGGTATCTCCATGGTCACCACTCAGCATTCAAGAATAAGCATTCAAATGGAGTATATGTCGACCATCTCAATATAGTCCTTATTTTAGAGTTCCGGTGCCATGAATTTTGGCGTCACGAGTATAAAATGTGCCACATTGCTCTCCCCTACTGTTGCTGCTAAACCACTTCTTCAAGGCCCTTACACACGCTTATTTGTGCTTCTTTTTATACTTTCTCAAATTTCAAGATGTACTAACCTTAGTTACGAAATTGAGGGTGTTATGCTTACGGTCCCTCCAACCAGTGTACTTTTCAATAATGGTCTTGTCCTTCAGGATGTACAGACCATCTACGTAGCAAAGACTCAAACCAGCAAAAACTGGTTAAGTAGCTTTTACACCAATTGAAATTAAATAACTTAATATTTGAAAAAATTTATTTAATATCATTTTTTCTAAACACAAATATAATATATTACAATATATAACTTCATTTCTAAAAGATAAAAAGCCACAATACTTACATGAAGTGACTCAATAAATTTTTTGATATATGTCGTTAAAAAAACTAAAACAAAACATAACTTTAATCAGTATATTTTTGTATTGAAAGGAAAACTAAAATGTAGTTTGCTTCAAACGAAATAAAAAGCCATTTGTAAGTTTTATAGGCCCTTTATCAATATAATATTTAATTTCTAAAATATAATTTTTTTAATAAAATTTACTTTTATTTTACATACAAATTGCGAGGAGCATTAAATGGGACGTTGTGTTTGCTCTCTCACACACACACCAAAATAGTTTTTGAATTTTCATGACTTAAATAGTTAGGATTCAGTTTTGTTTAGATCATTTTATAACTTTTTCTCTTTTTCTGCGGTTAGTGTTTCAACACAATCTCAAAAAGAAGAAGTGATATACGATCAAAGTACATATTATAATAATAGTAGCTTATTGGGGTACATATACACACAAAACACCAAAAACTTATTGGTGAAATTCAACTCCATTCATCTCCATTCATTTATAAATTATTGAGATTTTGGGCTTGTTTTTTTCACCTTTTTTTGGGTAAGTTTAATTCGACTCATAACTTATGAATGTCCGAAGTTCATGACCAGTTGCAATTGATCATTGAAAATATTTCACCATATATGTTCACAACAACCAGTATTGATATAGTTTAATTAGTAATTGAGTGTAAAAATATTAACAAAAAAGTAGTTCAAAAAATTTCAGTGAAGTCCAATGTAGCCAATCGGAAAGTAACATGACCTAAATGAAATTTAAGATGACAAACCATTGTGTTAGGTTGTGTTTTGTTCAATTTTAGTGTTACAGTTTAATTTAGTCATTTTGAGTTCTTTCCAGTTTTGTTCAGTAAAATAATGTTTATTTTAGTTTTCTTTTATTTACTCCCTCCGTCCTATTTGGTGAATATTGTTGTACCAAAATTGTGTCCCTTTTAACTACTCTTTTAAAGTAAATTTATATTACATCCCTGGTATTTGTTAGTATCAAATTATGATAAAGCAAGAGTAATGCACATTTTATTAATTAGGGATAAAATTGAAAACAATTTACTTTATGTTGACTAAATAGCTTAATAAATGATATTATTCTTAAAATGTTGAATGTTAATTATAATAAATAAGAAAGCTCATTATAGATGTTCTTTTAATTTAATTTTCCAATTCTTAGGTACACTCAGTTTACGTGTACATCGGGTGAATTTATAAGTAGTATTACCATATATATCATTAGTCACCATTTTAATGCTATTAGTCAGTACCTTTATTATTAGTTGTAAATTCACCCTATACCCGATGCACCATAGACTTGCTGTTAATTCTTAATTAGTTGTAGCTTTCTTTTCTTTCCAGTTTAATTCAATAATTTTTTTGGTGTGCAGCTTAATTCAATTATTTTAACCTTAATTCTGTTTTTTTTGCACTCCAATCTAAAATTTCTCAATTCAATACAATTCAAGTTACATACAACAAAATACAGCCTTAGTGTCATCTTATGTATCGTATTGTTCAATTCTCCACAACTGAACTAAAGTGTGTTCTGAACTAAAACTGAATTGAAATGAAAAAACCGAAATGAATTGAAAAAACTGAAGGCAATTATAATTAAAAGGCAAAATTGCTGGGAATAATCCCTACTTGGGGCGATTTTCTCGGAATAATCCCTACTTGGGAAATAGCTGGGAATAATCCTTACTTAGGCACATGTGTCCGACAGTGGTCCTACATTGACGGCGTTAAAAAAAAAAATACAAACCGTTAACTTTTTTCGTACAATACCGTATAAATATACAATATACATACAAAATGAACAAATACCCATTGTTTATATATATATTTTATATTCTAAAAAAAAGG
>ONZK01002691.1:889-14744 GCA_900322385.1 Pharnaceum exiguum | reverse complement strand
AAACAATTGCACCCTTTGCCTAACTAGTCGAGGAGAAGTGTTTATAGAAGGGCGTCTTGTTTGCTTCTGGCCATTTCTCTGCTCTGGAATTGGAAGGCACAGAAAGGATAGTCTTTCTTTTAGGAGTATGAGATGCATACCTCAGCAATGTGGTGAAGATCATTACTTTTTACTGAAAAAGCTGTAAAAGAATTTAATGTTACATCAATTCAGAAAATGCATAGAATTGACAATTTTCAAATGTCTTTCGTTATCAGAAAATTTTGTATGTGTGATTATGTCGGCTGTGTGTCATGTTACTGTCTTAACTTTGTGAGACCATTCGTATTAGCAGTTTGTAATTGGTTAGCAACATCATTATATCAGAAAATTCTGTATGTGTGATTATATTGGCTGTGTGTCATGTTACTGTCTTAAGTTTGTGAGGACATTCGTATTAGAAGTTTGTAATTGGTCAAAAACATCAAGTCATCATCTTAACACTTCTTGTTTGTTACAAAATACAGAGGGTATCTATCTCGTCATTTTTATGTTCTACTTCATGAAAAAGCTCATTGTGTCTTTGCAAGAAGCTTTTTCCTTTTCTCCCTGATATTTCTGTCTATTGAGTGTCGTAGTTAAAAACATTTGTACTAGGTGTTCATATCATTTCTGTATCACCTGAAAGTTTTATTGTACTCTTAGAATTTTCTTCGTGTTGTATGGTATGCTTCCATATTCCAAGTAATTTTCACGGTATTTATGGTGTAAATCTTTGTGTTTCTTTTAGAATAGAGGGAGCAGAAATCAATAAAAGTCTTTTGGCTCTCAAAGAGTGCATTCGTGCCCTTGACAATGATCAGATTCATATTCCATTCCGTGGGAGTAAACTCACAGAAGTGCTTCGGGATTCCTTTGTTGGTAACTCGAAGACAGTCATGATATCTTGCATCTCTCCGGGTGCAGGCTCCTGTGAACATACACTGAATACTCTGAGATATGCTGACCGGTACAAGTCATTCTGTTTTATTTCTTAGTGGCAGCATTTTCCATCAATTTTACATTAACTATTTTTTTTTGACACGTGTATAGGGTAAAAAGTCTTTCAAAAAGCGGAAATGCAAAAAAGGATCCATTACCAACTGTAAATAAGGAGTCTTCAGCTACACCATCGATGCAAGTTTATACTGAGGATGTTCAAGAGCAGCATCAAGAACCTAGGGTTATGGATGTCAATAGAAGGGCTACCGAAAAGGAACAGACTTCATATAGACCTTCATCTGATTATGAGAAACAACCGTCAAATATTCCGTCAATTTACAATGTCAACGGGAAAAGTATGAATGGATCTACTTCTGGCTCGTTGGATAGGGATAGACTTGAGATGAAAAGTAATTATGGCGGATCTACTAGTCAGAAAACCTACTCTTCATATGCCTCAAATTCTGCGGAAATGCAAGAGAATCCTCAGAAGGTGTCCCCTCCTCGTAGAAAAATCTCAAGCAGGGATGATAGAACAGAAAAGATAGGCAATTGGCTGAAAAAAGAGGGTGGTGGACCTGATGCAACTGCCACCATGGCCCATAAACCTCAGAGTGCGAGCAGTGGAAACACCAACAAAGTTACATCAAGTGTTTATGAGCCTGATCCTTCTCTGAATGATGGAAACATTGATGCCATACTGGAGGTAGTTTCTCTGAGCAACATCCTATTAAACTACCTTAAGTTGACCATCTGTGATTGTTATGTTTGCCACTAAGCCCCTCCCACTCCCCTACCTTTGACTATGCTGAAACTCTACAGATCTTTCGAAGTCCATTACTTTTTAATTTCTGAATTTAGCATATGCAGAACCTTTTTTTTTGTGTACTAATTGCACCTTTTGGTCCTTCCATTCTCCAGCTACGAGAGCATTTGTATTTATCACTCTCTGCAGCCCTTTTCTGTCTTTATATTTGGTTCATATAATAAGACAGAAATGTAATGAGTCCTTAGAAGATCCAATGTCATATTGGACTAAATACAATGAGTCATTAGTACTACCTTTCAGTTCATATTGGACTAAATCAATATGCCTCACTAAATATCCAGTGCTATTTTCTATTATTGAAGTTGTCGGAAGACAGAATTCAATACATTAATGTAGTAATGCATTAGGGTCTCTTGGGAAACAGCCACTTTGTACTTATGCACGGTTAAGGTTGCGTACATCTTGACCCTTCAGAATCCAATGGAATTGGGATTACCCTGGGTTGTTGTTGTTGTCGTGATGGTGGTGGTCGTTGTTGTTTTATTTTTTTAGATAACATGGGTATCTAGGCTTAGCCTAACTACTCTCATGGGCCATGAAGTTAGTTGTTGTTGAAGCTCCTATATCGCAAGTAGATCAAAAACCCTTTCAGATAATTCCTCTGGCTGACAATTTGGAAATTGGTAGCATAATTTTTTTTTATCTTGGGAAGGTGTGGAAGTATTTTTTTGTTTTTTTTCTAGTTGTACAGTTCGAATGTATATTTTTATTCACTTCTTTTTCCATTTTTTTTTTGATTTCCGACACCTATCATCAAGGAGACCTTGGTAACCATTCGTAGTCCTCTGATTTTCTTCTGGACATAAAAGAGAAAAAACATGTTCTTTGTTATGTTTTTCCTCTTTCTAGATTGATAGTTTTCTAGTAAAGCCAAATTAGGTCACATCCAAATCTCAGCTTTTACAAACCTGGGGTGGAACTTGATATTAGGTGCACATTTCATATTCTTCAGAACTCGATGTAAATGTTTAAGGACTAGAGCAAGTATGGAATAGGGTTTTCAGCCTTGGATCTTTTGGCAGTGGTGACTATCATGAAGACATATCCAAAATCTTTATGCTGTACAGCAAATTTATGTTTCTTGACGGCTGTTATGTTCTGTCTGACATTGACTGTATATCTTGTTAACTAATGTTTTACTTGTGGAATATTATGGCAGGAAGAAGAAGCACTAATTGCTGCTCATCGGAAAGAGATAGAAGATACTATGGAGATAGTTCGCGAAGTAAGCAGCTTTAAATCTTTTTCATGAAATTTTTTATCTGATGGAAGTTATTTTCTGTTCTGCTGGTACGTTTAAACTACGAAATGCGGATGTTTGGCTTTATATTTTATATGCCGACTAAGAAAAATGGGGATTCTGGAAAAGAAGAAAAAGACTTCGATAAGAAACTTCATCAGTTAAGCAAGGGAAACAAAAGCACTTAATTATTCTTGTCATCATGTTTTCTTTTACCCTGTAGACTCCTCTGTGAACAGATTAATTAGGTATATGCAATGTGTATCTTACCTTATTGAGCTACTTAGGTTGTGCAATCAAAAAGAAGTGCTCTTAACTATTTAAATTTTGGTCATCTGAATAATTTGTAACAGCATCTTGTTCATGGCTTTCTACAGGAAATGAAACTCTTGGCAGAAGTTGATCAACC
Source organism: Pharnaceum exiguum (assembly GCA_900322385.1). Lineage (NCBI taxonomy): Eukaryota > Viridiplantae > Streptophyta > Magnoliopsida > Caryophyllales > Molluginaceae > Pharnaceum > Pharnaceum exiguum. Next base: position 11,306 of record ONZK01002691.1, on the reverse strand, counting down.
AGGTAGTCTAATCGACAACTACGTGACACAGTTGAGTTTTGTGCTCTCAAGGAAGGCTGCAGGGCTTGTTAGCTTGCAAGCTCGGTTAGCCAGATTTCAGCATCGGCTTAAAGAGCAGGAAATTCTTAGCAGAAAACGGGTTCCACACTAACCATATTGGCGACTCTGCGAGTCAACAACGTCTCTATGCTTTGAGCCCATTCAAGTTGTTCAAAATTGAGACAAGTCTCTCTCCAATTTCGTACTGGTGCAGGCGTGCAGCGACAGAGTGGGAAAGCCTTTAAAATTGTGGCTCTTCGGGCAAAACATGGGACTTTCCTGTCCAAGCTTCTGCGCGAGAATCATGTGAAAAGATTAGTCTTGGTCCTCTAAGATATTTGTCTATTCAATTGTATTATTTTGGTGGAGTTGTGTGCTGATGCTTTTGTAAGTTATGATGGGTTTGCGGATTGGTTGGTGAATTGTTTGATAGGGAAATTGACTTCACAAGACACTTCTGTTTTAATACAGGAAGTGAAAGAAATGTCATCTTGTTTATTTTATGTTCTCTATTTGTCATGTAACATGTTCAAGGACCACAATAATATTAGGAACAGTTTATCTCAGTTGTACAATCTTCCCTATGTAACAACTTACCATTCATATTGAAGCCCCAAGGGCTGGGAGATATTATACAGACTGACCGACTTATTTCACTGACGACATATTGCACTGTGATGCATACAGGTGAATGGAATGCCATACATTTGCCTGTGCATGTTCATTGTGCCAATCGTGGTGTATACATAAGCTTGATAGGCTCAATTTTACTACTGGGATAGCTTGTTTCTAGGGGTATGCAAGATGTTCTGGGTGTTCATGTGATGTAGCAGCCATAGTGTTTAATGTGTGATTTTGTTTGTCTTATGATTGGTAAAAGACTGAAATTGTATATTGAAGCATGTATTATGTTTTGCTCTTTGAAAGTCCAATTTTTACCATCTTGATAGTTGATACTGATAAATTCCTGGGGGTATTTTTGTTTATATTTTATTGTTTATATTCAGTTCTTCTAATCAAGGAGATACATGAACAGAAAATAGTACTAAGGAAACTAAAATAGATGATTGAATCTATTTTATTCGATCTACAACATTAAAATATCCATGTTGCAGTAACCACATAAACAGATAAAATTAAAGCAACTCTACTACTCTAGAAGCCTTCACCATGGGCAGCCATTTGCCAATCTTTCAGTTTCTACAACGTCTGAGCTGGAAAAGTTGTTACGGAGTAGAAGTTTGTTACGTTGTTATTCATTTTGGCGGGGAAATCAGTTAGGCTTTGGTTTATTTTCATATACATGATGCCTCTACAGGAAGAATTCATTAGACCTACATACAGATTAATGCATTCGTTATACTGGTGATCTTTAATTTCTTCTTTCTCAAAGCGATAAAATCAGCTTTCATTCAAAGAAAAAATACCAAATAAAATCAGCAGCATAGAAATTGTTTAACACCACCCCAAAAACAGAACTCTATATACAGCTTACTGGCCAAAGCATAAATAAATTTGCGCTTAGCTTGTACATTTATCAGTTCAACTATCAACAGTATATACTAAAGAAACCCATATATCACACAAGGGAAATTCATTCCTCAAATAGCTATAGCCAATTCGATTTAGCTCCAAGAAATCACTAGCTAATTAAACCCATCTCTTGATCACCGTACCATACTATTACCTCTTTCATTGCACCCTCCCAAACACAATAGGCCAAGATGACCACGCTGGCCATAACTTTTGACAACATACGGGAAACACTTCAATTCTTCTGCTCGGTCCCTGATCAGGCTGCGTTCCTGACGTATCACCCTGACTTCGGACTTATATGGATTGCTGTACGAGACGCCGATGATGTGTACGTTACCTTGGTGATGGAGCCTGGTAGCTTCACTGTCCAAGACCATCAAGATATCCCGATCCTCCTGTCCTTCGATGCACCGGGCTTTGGGCAAATGATCCCTCTTGTCCCTAACAATCTTTTGCTGATATGCAACTGTGGCCCTTTACTGCAGAATTATAGGCTTGTTTTGGTGAATCCAGAAGGTAATTAATTAAGCACTAGTATTTAGTAATATCTATTCCACTTCCTTCATCTTTCAATTCTTTCTTTCTTTCATTTGTTTTTTCTTTGTGTAAATGCATTGTTTCGGATAATATCTTGTTGTGTACTTGTGTGTATGATGGCTAGCACTCTATAGAAGTGGCTGTTTGATTATCATATTCCTTATAGTAGTATGAATCTGCCTTTTTGAATCATGAAATATGTTATTATATGGTATCCCAAAATATATAAATTCCACTTTTATGATGTGAGTTCTATTATCTTTGTATTCTTTCTAATTTTTCCAACGGCTATATGTATAGTTTGCACAATATTCTGTATGTGATTACATCGATTTTTCATGTTACGTACGTAGATAATAGCCAGCCCTACTGGATAGAGTGCCTTGCAATTGATGCTGCCGAATTCCCTAGTGTATCCAATTTTATAGACCACCTTCATCAACCGAACATTTACCAGATCCGAGTATCGAATGCTATGATGAGAGATTTTGTGGAACATTCACAAGAGGTAGAGGCTTCAAGTAAGTTTACTGACGAGGTTGTTTAATTTCCTTATGATAGATATTATAGCACGGGCATATTTGTTTTTTTAAATTTATATTTGCTTTCTTTGAACTTAAGTGTTCCACATGTTATCAGAATGAAAACTGTTATAATCAATGATGGAAGAAAATTTGGTCCTGTATCAACTTCATGGCATTGCCATGCTTATCCTTCAGTAAAATTATTGACGTACATATATACGCACAGTTTTCCTTGGACAGAACTTTCAATTGTTTTTCATTATAGTGCTAATGAGTCTTTTAGGCATTATTCCAAATTTCCAATTGGGGATGTTCGATTATTCTATCAGTTCTGTTTGAAACTTTTTTCTATGCTTTACTCCTTTTTTTAAGAAAATTTTAATCAATAAGTATAGTACTCATTTTTGGGTCGTCTGTAGCTGGGAGGGTATAACTTAACTCATTTATATGAATGAACAAGTATACTAATATGTTCCATCAAAAAAAAGTATACTAATATGAAAATTTTCTTAATGATTAGCCTCCTTGGGATATTGTATGGCCTTGTATTATTTTTATTTTTAGTGGATTGAAATGTGCAAGTACTACTGCAATGTGTGTTTTTTCTTAATGATGAGCAATGAAAATGTGGGTGTTACACTTGAAACTTAAGCCAGTTTCATGGTATATAATTTCTTTTTCCCCACTTCACAGTTGCTTTAATCTCTTGGGGGTATCTTTGGATGATATGTTGTGGAGCCTACAGGGAAGTTTATGTACTCGAGGTACAGATTTTAAAATTTTTTTAGTTCAATGATTACATACTATTTGGAAAATTTGTGTAGGATATATTACGAAATTCACGAAAACTTCTAACTTTGTGCAGGGTGACGTTATTCCAATAAACTTCTTAAATGGTACTTATAGGTGCTTCCGCCTCTCATTGCAAAACGACCATGTCGTAGATTACCCATTTGAGCATGCAGATTGGTTCTTCAGTTGGGATCGTGAGCTACCAGTTCGGACTCTTCAACAGGATAACAACTTCTTGATATATCTCACAGTGCCTCAGAGTTCTTATGTCAAGCCTGAAGTACTACCGCCTCTACCTTAGTGCAGCTTCAATTTATGAACTGAGATTGGAAACTGTGCATGTTTCGATCGTACTCTTTCTATGCGCAAGATGAGATGTAAAACTTTTTGTATATATATATGCTAGTATGCTACTATGCATGGCATATGGCCTTATGGGGTAGATAGATCATTAGTATACAGTACAATAAGTACTTGATTGTTCAAGTTTTCTACTAAAGGATTGTGGATTGGTTTTATCATGCCATGTGATCGTGTGTGTGACTCATTTCAGAGTTTGCTAAATAAATCTTCAGGGTAGTAGTAGTTTAATTTCTTTAGATCCAATATACTATCATTTTCAGAGGCAGCGCAGCTTTGTCTCGAAAAAATGTTCTATACCAATAAATATATATTACTTGGCTTGTTTACATGAGTGCCTTAGGTTGGGGGCTCGATTCTTACCGGCCTCAGTGTCTACCTTTACACCAAAAATAAAAATAAAAAAAATACAATGATACAAATGTGCAGGTACACTGATCACTTGCGCACACACTTATAACTTACTGTTGAAATAAGATTATAAGAAGTAAAAAATAGAAAATGTAGCTGTCATTTCTAGCATTTTTTTTTTTTTGCATAACTTACTCATACCCATAATTTATTTGCTTCCTCTAGGTAGATTTATCTCGACAGCCCAAGAAAAAGAATCCCGTTATTACAATCAGTTTTTTCAATTCCATGAGGCCATGATGTATCTTATATTCAATATTGCAATATAATGTGCGTTGTGAAGCACAAAGTCTGAGCTGGAAAAGGTTGTTAGAAGTTTGTTATGTTGTTGCAGTTTGTTATTCATGTTGGCGGGAAAATGAGTTAGGCTTTGGTTTATTTTCATAGGAAGAACTCATGAGACCTACTTAACAATATAAAATCAACTTTCAGATAAGAAAAAAACCAAAAAAAAAAAACCCAGCAAAAACCAACTTAACGAAGTTCCCCACCACTTAAACCAACAATCTATCAGAGGTGGCAACTATATACATACTCGCTAGCTTGTACATACATACATCATTATCTGCTCAACTATCAACTGTATGTATATATACTGAAGAAACCCAGATATCACACAGGAGAAACTCATTTTTTCCTCAAATAGCAACGCAATTTAGCTCCAAGAAATCACTAATACAATTAAACCCATCTCTTGATCACCATACTTATTATTTCTTTCATTGCCCCATCCCAAACACAGTAGGCCAACATGACCATTCTGGTGGCCATTCCTTTTGACGACATACGCGACAGACTTGAGTTCTTCTGCTCGGTCCCTGTGGATACTGCGTTCCTGGCCTATGAACCCAACTCCGGAGGTATTATGTGGCTTACTGCACGAACCACCGAAAATCTGCACGTTGCCTTGCTGATGAGGCCTAATAGCTTCGCGGTCCACGTCGTTCGAGCAGTCCCGATCACCCTCTTGTCCTTCAATGCGTCGGTGTTTGGCCAAATGATCCCTCTTGTCCCTAACGATCGTATCCTGCTATGCACCATTGACCCCTTGCAGCCGAAGTTTGAGTTTTCTTTGTTGAATCTAGACGGTAATAATTCAGCCACTTCTTTCTTTTCTTTCTTTCTTTCTTTTTTCTTTGCTGATATATGTATTGATGCATTGTTTCGTATAATATCTGAACTTATTGTGTAGAATACTATAATGGCTTGCATGAGTGCTTCTTTAATTTAGAAGTGGCTATTTGATTATCATATCATTTCGTAATTCGTATAGTAATAATATGAATCCGCGCTATCCAATCATCATGAATTATAATGCATGGCTATATATTATCTTTATGTTTGTCTTTCTTTCTTTTTTCAACGGCTATAGATATAATCTGCGTTTCTTTTAAGTGATTATTCGATTGTTCATGTTACGTTCGTAGATGGTACCCAGACCTACAAGATACCGTGCCAGGCAATTGCTGCTGCCGACGACTATGTCCTTAGTATGCTCAGCTTCATCATCCGTCTTCATAGACCAGGCAATTACCCTATCAAAGTATCAAGGAATGTGATGAGAGACTTTGTGCTACATTCACTAACGATTCGTGAACCAAGTATGTTTCAATTTCTATTTACTGAGGCGACGTTATTTTCGTTATTATGATCTTTTAGTACGGGCATATTTGTTTTTTTGTTTTTTAATTTATATTTGCTGTCTATGAACTTTAACGTAACTCTTTATGTGTTCATCATCAGAATAGAAAATGGAAGAAAAAAATGGTCATATATATATATATGTACTTCATCATCAGTCATTGCCATGCACATTTTTCCTTGCACAGAATTTATTTTTCATTATAGTGCTAATGAGTCTTTTAGGGCATGATTCCAATTGGGAATGTTCGATTATTTTATCTGATCTGGTTGAATTTTTTCTCTATGCTGAATTGCTTTTCTTGTTTAATTAATGACTTTTTTTGTCATTAACTATTGGTCTTGTTTGATATATGATTTGAGATGTACAAAAATTCCCTGATCAATTAATACATTATATTTTTTCATTGTTTCGTTTTCTTAAAATTCTTTGACTCATAGCATTTTAATTCTCATACACAAAAAGTGTAGTACTTATTTTTGGGTCGTCAGTTGGTCTAAAGAAGAAAAAGGTTGAGCAGGTGCTAAAATGAATATTCAATTTTTTTTAAAAGTGGTAAGGACTAAGGAGTCCCACAGAATGTGGGTGTGGGACTGTGGGTGGTGAGACTCGAACCCTGGCATCTCGGGAATTCGAGGGAGCACTTTGCCATCTCGGTAGGTGCTCCACCTCAAATGAATATTCAATGTGCTCCGCAGAGTTTTACTCGTATTGAGTATGAATGCCCCTTCCTAGCAAAACGTTACCAGTACAACGGGCTAAAATGACACTTTTTTTCTTTCTCAACTATATATACTCCAGTTAGGCCCCTTTGTGCCTCGCTCCTTGAATCTTAAGCCAGTTTGAATTTCATCTTAAGAAATTTCTTTGTTATATAATTTTCTTTTCCCACTTCACAGTTGCTGTAATCTCTTGGGGGCATCTTGTGATGATATGTTGTGAAGCCAACAGATTGATTTATTTAGCCAAGGTACAGATATTTACGATTTTTATAGTTGAATGACTTCATTACTATTTACAAAGTTTGTGTAGGATTACGAAATTCACAAAAACTTCTGAAAAACATTGTGCAGAATGATGCTGCTGCAAGCAGATTAAATGGGACTTATAGGTGCTTCCGCCTGTCATTGCACAACCCCCATGTCGTGAATTACCCATTTGAGAACGCAGATTGGTTCTTCAGTTGCGATTATCACCGACCAGTGCGGGCTTTTCAACAGGATGACAACTTCTTGGTATATCTCACAGTGCGTCCGAATTCTTATGCCGAGCCTGAAGTACTACCGCCTCTACGTTAGTGCAGCTTCAATTTGTGTACTGAGCTTGTAAACTGTGCAGGCTTCGATCGAACTCTTCCTATGCGAGAGTTGAGATGTAAAACTTTTTGTATAAGCTACTTTGGCATATGGCCATATGGGGATAGATAGATCATTAGTATGCAGTACAATTACTTGATTGTTAGTTTCTACTAAACGATTGTGGATTGGTTTTCTCATGCCAAGTGATCATGTGTGACTCATTTCAGAGTTTGCAGAATCAGTTTTAACTTTTAAGCAGTCCGTTGTAGCTTCTTCAGTTCGAATAATATATATCCTTTTTCAGAGGCAGCTTTGTCCCAGAATGTTCTTTACCTGAAAAATGACTTGGATGTCATCATGTCAACGATGTGATTGCATGATGACTTGATGTTAAACCATACAAATGTGCAGGTGCAGTGACTTAGCTTGTGAACATTTATCATTGAAATAAGATTAAGAAGGAAATTGAAATAAAGTGTAGTTGTTGTGGGATTTCATGCTAACAAGCGTCAAGCTTACACTAGCTTGCTCAAGTTTACTATCCATAACTTTTCGTGTTTTCAATGCACTTGTATATGAAATAAGATTTCATCTTTTATGATGTGATTAGTACCCTTCGCCCTGCGCTTGATTTATCGTAGAACAAGGATTGAAGACATGGTCCCTTAGACACTCTGCAATGGCATTGTGTCAAGCTATGGATGACTCAAATTAAGGCTTTCTGTGAAACATATACAAGGTGTCAGGAGAAGATTAGGCACTCTGCAATGACAAATGTTTACATAAGCGCTCACATCGAACACTTAAGTGACATAACAGAGCAGAGGATCTTCAGTTTAGGCGATAATGATGCCAGCTGCAGGTTGGGTTCAATTTTTTTTGTAGGTGTAGTATTGCTTTTCTCTCTCGAAGTCGTAAGCATGAAAATTTGTGAGGCCTTGCTGTCTACCCCATGTACTTATTCTATGTAAAGGCTCTGATGATTTAAGATGTAAATATGGAGTATATTGTACAACAATTGTGAGGCCTTGCTGTCATGCACAAGACTGAGAGTTTTTTAAACTCAGTGATTGGAGATTTGTCTGCAACAGCAGTAGTCCTATCATTAAATCTAATTGAAGGCCTAAATAGCTGAACGAACAAGCTCTAAGAAAATAGACTGAATTAAAACAAGTAAACATCAATGGCCAACAAAAAAATATATATAAGAAAACCCATGAGTAAGAATGGTTTTCTAGGAAAATGTCAGGAAGGAAATAACATTCCTAAGAGCCTGCCAGGTTAGTCTGCAAATTGGTTATGTGAGAGGCTAGATAATAAATGGTCATGATCTGAAGTGTAATATTTTTTTTTTTTGTTACTAAGATATACAATACAGCTTTTCTGATTAGAAGAAGCTACCAGACAGGCAAAGTCCTTGCACGAGATCCTCTATATAAGGAGTTTGCTCTGCTAAACTGCTACCGATCAACATTGGATGTTACTAGGTGCTTTTGTGGCAGATAGGACTATAGGAGGCTGGAACAACTCTCCACGTCCTCGTACGTGGTTCTGAACAACTTGTTCTAATGAGATTGCAGACATCTGGTCTCTTAGCAACTGTGTGGACACTACCAGAACTGATGCACTCTCTAGAAGAAGACCTTGTCTAACTGTATTTCACGACAATGCTTTCGACTGTTAGGTTTGCTAGAAATAATCTCCTATATGACTCTTCTACATGACTCTGAGCGTACTGGTCTGCACGTGGTCATAGAGCGTGCATTCCAGATCATCACAGAAACCTCAACTAATCTGACCAGGCCTGTGCTGTACCGCCACGGCGCCACCCCTTGTCAAATACCAGGCAGTAGCAATTGGTCACCCCAATATTAAGATTAAGGATTTAAGGTGGATGTCTGAGTCCGGAGGGGATACTTGGTGCTACCGGAACAATGTTACTATCAGCAAAATTGTCAAAGAGTTTGATTTCCTTGCTCTTCCACCTGTTACTGCTTTACCATCCCCACCTGAGAGCCGAGACCGTTATGTTGTATATTTTGCTTTAAAAGGGAACTTAATCTATTAGCCTTTCAGTTGTGTCTCTGGACAGCACAGTAGTAGGTCATTGGGGAGTCTACATGATCTGAAGATAAGACAAAATTACCAATTGCTCAATCATCACCCATACTTTTGGATGGCCAAAGGCTTTCAAGTTTTCCTCAAAAACTTCTCTAAAACATCGTCATTGTTACGACGAAAAAATTTGCTGCAGCCAGGAGTTGAACCTGGAATCTTGTTCTTCTAGATTTGCCAATGTGCTACTGCAGCTATTATGATCCTTTGTTCAATAAAAGTATTAATGACATAAATGTTAAGAATAAACATAGGATATTTACTTTGACTGATCACCATGCCCTTCCCAAGTATATTCTAAAGTTAGCATTGAGCTGAATATGCTGCTATACGTAAAATTCAGATTAGTAAGTCGACTCTTTGTCTTTGTAGTCGATTCATTTCCTAGTGCTTCAGGAAATATTTAGTCCATGAATGGCACTGGTCAGTATAAGCAACAATGTCAGTGCTTAACATTCTAATCTAATATTTAGTTAGCTGATTACACTGCTAGACTTGAATTGTTGAATTTAGTTGATTACACTACTATTCTGTAAATCTGTAATTGTATATGAAAATATACAGACATAAAGAGCCCTGGTGCAGGCGGTCAGTTGAATAGCTAACTGCTGTTGAAATTAATTAAGGCCAAATTATTACTTCTGTCTTTGACATTTAGTGTTTTGGTCTTTTTTTGACCATAGATTGATAGATGTTCGATTAACTAATAAAATTCTCTTCTATATATGTGGTCGTGTGGAAGTATGTTGGTAATGCAGTTCGGCTTAGAGTTTCATTAACCTTTTGTTTACTTCTTCTGTTAACAATAGGGTACCATCAATGACAATAGTTTCAGACTGATTCGCTGTGCCGTGGTTCAACACCACTGCCTGAAAAGCGATTTGCCGACTGGTACGGGGTGCAAAACCACTACTGTCGGTTCGCTTCGGAGGTTCACAGCCACTACTCAATTGGGCACTCAAGGGAGTAGAGTTGGAGCGCCTAGAACTTAACTCAGAATGTGGTAAGGGGAGTGTGTTTAGAGAGAGAAGAGAGGATGTGTTTTATGTGTGTTCAAAACAGCAGGGGAAGTGTTCTATTTATACTGTTACAATGAAGACAATATTGAAATGAACCTGGACAATCACAAGTAACTGCTGTGTTAATTTCGATATTAAACACAT
>ONZK01002690.1:67871-114973 GCA_900322385.1 Pharnaceum exiguum | reverse complement strand
ATTATGTTGATAATATGCTTCCGCTGTCAATTCCATTAATTAGATTAATAGATTTAGATCTAGAACCCTACAAACTTATTAGTCAGGCACAATGCTGAATAGAGCATTTCTGCTCAATTTTCTTCACTTCGATTGTTTAGTGTTGTTCATGATTTTAGTTACATTTCATGACTACAATTCACCTTTAAGTTAAATTCTAAAAATTAGAAAGGAAAACAACGGAGCCTATTAGCCAAACAAGCCTAAAAAAACACAGCTTATTAGTCGAACAAGCTTTGCAGAACAATTTAATTACAGGTGCGGGACAGATACAGAACGGGTTTTATGTTGAAATTATGTCCGCTAATTCTAATATGAATGTCCATGTCCGTCCTTTAGCTCTATACACAGGTTCCCAACTGGCTTCGTAGTTTTTTCGCTTAAAGAACTTGTAAGATCTGATCGATCACATATGAGAAAATGACCCCAATTTTTTTTTTTTTAAAGTAGATGGCCATAGTAACTACTTCGTAATCAATTGATATGCTTGCTGATGTACTCATGCACATCAAACAGTCCTTCCAAAAGAAACTAGTTTCAGTGTGTACGCTATGTCTCCTTCCAGCCAGCTTATGTCATGGTAACTACTTCGTAATCAATTTTGTTTATCTTTCGTGTACAGTGTGTAGTTGTGTACTTATGTCATGGCCATCGTCATCACCACACATCATCTTGATAGTCCTTTTCACCTTATATGCGGAGTACTCAATTATTTGGTGAACGTGAAAACTGAATTTCTACCAAAAAAAAAAAAAAATGAAAACTGAATTAAAATAAAAGAATGAAATTCCGTTTAGAACTCTTTCTTTAGCCTTGGTGATACATGAAACTACTATGAAAGTATGAAACATGCATGATGCATCCCCTATTGTAACAGTCTTTCCCCAAGGTGTACACTAATACAACAACGCAACCCGACTCAACCTACATTATTATGTTTGTTATGAGATATGGGTCCATTAATTTACTCCAATTCTTATACCGGGTGGTTTTTTCAAAGTATTACAACATATATTATTAGTCATATTTTTAATGTCTTCCACCCGATATACATGTACACTCGTTGTACCAAAAACTTGCTTATTAATTTAAATTTGAGCTAAAAAAACAATTAATAATGAAAGTAACGATAAGAAACAATAATTTATGGAACTTGATTTTTATTACTTCCAAAACTAACCATGCAATACAAAGTACAAACTACTCAATCAAAATAATCTCACTAGTCAAAACTTTCACTAGAATATTTTGTATTGTACTACACACCAACTCTAATTGAAAGATGTTTCTCCACATTAAGGGGTAGATTGTTGTTGCTTGACTGGTTTGACCAAAAAACCGGCTGAGAAGATCAAAAAATTGTGTTTGGTAAATAGCTAGTTCAGCTAGCGTTTTCACCCCAAACATTTGTTAATCAACAAGCTGCCCTCCCCCAACTCGTTCACATCAGCTAGTCAAACCAGCTAACAAATTCAGTTAGTCGAATCCAGCTATCCAATTCAGTTATCAGCTACCATCTCCAGCTAGTTGCCAAACAGGGCCTAAATCTACAAGCCTACATCCCCGTGATATATAGGCTAGTAATTAGTTAATATTTGGTGAATAAAACATAAACCTATTAGGACCCTGTTTGGGTCGCAATCTACTATTTTAGCAAATTTTGTTTTTCTCACATCAATTTGTTATTAAATATTTTGTTTACTATTTTTGTCATTTCTCTCTCACAATAACTGGTTCCTTCTATTATATGTAAACATGACGTAGGACTCTATTTCCTAATTAAAAAAGTAACCTAAGTACATTAGGAATCAACTTTATTGTTTTTCCAATTTGCTTTAACTTTTAATATTAAGAAATATTCTTCTCCTATTGTTTTGTCTTGCATATTTTTATAAAGATTTCGTTTTCTAACATAAGTGAGCTTATTATTATTAATCATCCCCCTAAACCCCATTACGCCTTATTTCTAATTCACTTAACTTGAGTTGTGAATCAACTAAACACCCTTGAGCACTTCTTCAATCACACACTTATAGTCTTATAGATTCCTACAATTTCCTTCCTTATGATCTTCAAGCAATCTCCTTTAACATATAACTCACATCCTATGTTATTTAACCTTCCAAGTGAAATGAGACTAGACCTAATCTTCGGAATATATTGGACTTCGGCCAACTTTGAACCCTCTTGTCATTCATCAATAATTCAACTTCTCCAACACCCTTAACCTCTAGAGCTCTGCCTCTTCTCCATTAGGTAAATTCATGGTCCTATCTTGGCTAGCTACATAGGTTGCTTGTAAACAACTTCTTTGAGTAAACATGCATTGAACATGACGAATTCAAGATTCACTCCTCTTTTAGCTCCTTCTAACCATTTTGACTTCCACGTTAGGATCATCCATTTGTAAATAACAAGTTCTTTCTTTCTATTTATTTAAGTGTTCTATATTTCTATGAGAGTAAATTAATTATTATATACGTGTTTAAATTAACCCAAACGTTGAAAACTCTATATTGGATATGAGTATATGACACATTAGTAAGAGCTCCCCATACTCTCACTATGGAGGAGGAGACGAGGTTTCTTCTGTTCGCACCCTCTAACCTAGATCCTTACCCATTATATGTGTTTCGTTGACTAGATAATTTGAGAATAGTCTTTAAGTTGTTACAGAGTTATATTTCTCAGTCTCTTAATTAATCTCCTTTGTGATTATTAAATATGAGGCCACCTCATCCAAAACCGTCCATATTCGATAGAAAATAGGATGACAATTTCAAGTCTTTTCAATGAAAATTATCACTGTTATCGTAGGCGTAGTTCTTTGAAAATACGTATATCACAGTATCACCTCGATTCAAAGTGTATAGGTATTTTGATACCCGTATATGACAGATCTGAGGCCACAGATATCAGATCACTTGAGTCTTAATTTTTAATTGGTAACTTTTACTATGGAGTAATTCACTATTGTGGGTGAGTACAAGTTTTGAGTAAATATGTCAATTAAGACCCAATTACTCAAAACTTGTACTCAATTTGTACCGGCAGTCTCGCATACAATTATACGAAGTAATACTTAAAAAAAGGTATTTTTACATTATGTTTGAAAAGTTTGACTCGAGTACAATTGGCTCTAAAACAATATTATATTGAATATCGTACCACCTTGTGTCAAAATTCTAATATCATATTTGAAATTTAATTTGGGTACAAGCGACTACCACCAATTAACGACGATTTTCAACCAAATAGACTATCTTAATACTACGGAGTATGTCACAAGATCGAGCAAGACAAGACAATGTGACATAAGTGTTGAAAAGAAATGAAAGTAGATACATTTCAATTTTAGAAATTTGCCCTAAGAAGCCCAACAAGCCCCTCCGTCAATCCGTTTTGTTAATAAATGTAAGTACCGCTTAAGGAAAGGAGCTTAGGATAACAATGAAGTGAGAGAAAGAAAATGTAAAGCGGAAATATAAAGGATATTTTTCCCATTCTTCATTGCCACTTTAATTTTTGGAATTTTCCAATTGGAGGGAATTGACCCATATTGGCAAGGAGCCAAATGGTGTTCTTAGTTGTTGACCTAACGTAGAAGCTGACAAAACCCAATGTGGGATTGTGGGCCGCACGTTATTACGTGAAAGGGGTGCCTCCGGAAGAAGACATGAAAATTGAGAACCCCAATTAAAACACTTTGGCGAGAGAGACAAAAAAATGGGGTAAGAGAGAGCAATGCGTGTGTAAATTTTGTGTGTATAGAGGTGGCACATGCGTAGCCACCTCCCACACAACGACAATTGAAGCGTCCAAATTATCAAGCACTAAATGTTACCCAAAATCTATTACTCGTTATTTAATCGTATTTTTGTTTCTTATATGTGATTATCGTTCTGAAGTTCACCCATGGACAACGGAGGCTAGATCATAGATTAATAGGTTCGGACATTTATAGAAGAGGTTTGGACATTTATAAAAGAGAATATTATCCACCTTCTATATGCTTTCATTGAGTTTGAAGTCTGATGTCTGGTTTAAAACCAAGGTGTTGTTTATTGTTGAATTTTACTGAATTTAATTGGAAAAAACTAAACTTTTTATTTAATTATTATGACGCACAATCCGTTATCAAAATCTATTAATATTATAGGTTTTTTAAAGTATATGGTGAGACCTTTGTAATGGCATATTATAAATGTATACCGGGATAAAAACTTATTAGGTCGCAAGTTACAAGGTGAACTGCAAAAAACTGAACTGATCGAACTGAATTGAAAGTTGTAAAGAACAGGCCCTAAATCAAGTTATACTTGGTGTTTGACTGTTTGCTATGTGAGTATGTCGTTGAGACATTAAGCGTTGTTTGCGGATAAATTATAACCTTGAAACTAGTTTTTAATTTGACATATGTCAACGTAATTACGAAAATTTTATTACAAGGGAATTAAGAATTGGTATTTTAATAAAGTTATACATAATTGACGTATAAAATAATCAAAACAAGTACAAAAATAATTAAAAATGTTGAAGTTTGAACTCTATAATTTAATTGTTCTAGCTCATATACAGAGTACATACACACTCTAGTTAGAGGGCCTAAATTTTCTATAAATTCTCTCCCTTCTAAAGGGTTACCGCAGGCCTAAAGGACATATAATAATATAAATTTTTTTTTTTTACAAAAAGAGTTATTGTGATGGGGATATACATAATAAGTAAAATATAATAAACTTAAGATGATATCGAATGTCAAAATAAAAATGCATAAAAAATATAATAAAATAATAATCTAAAGTAAATATTATAATTTTTTTAAATTAAAAAATAAAATTAACATTAAAAATTAAAAGATTTGTCTCTTTAACTAAAAGTTTGAAACTCTCCTTTTTTTAAGAGAAAATTAGTCTTATTAATTAATACCCAGTTTCAAGTAGATTGGATGAGAGAGGTTATTATGTCTACCCGATGGGTCATCAATGGAAACCCGAAGGGTTATTATTACCCAGTCTCATATATAAAACGAGTTCAAACAACTTTTTGTGTTTTTATACAGGACATGTCCCCCTCCCTCGAGCTATTCTACACACATAGGCGATAAAAGTATTGTACACAATTAGCACTTGGTTCCCTTTTTATTTTATTTTACATTATCATGTTCAACTGGATGAATATGAAGTTCATATATGATAATATCAAATTGAGATGTGTGAATATCATGTTGAAGTTATGAAAATACTCACTTGAGTTATATAACAAATTGTATAACATAATTATCAAGTTCTAAAATAACAATGTCAAGTTTACTACATGTTTTTTTAAAATCCAGTTCTAACATATCTTGTTGAAGTATATCACTATCAAATTGTGGGAGTTGATCTTATCAAGTCTAGCAAACATTATATCAACTTTGGTGAATGTAAAAACTCATATATCAAGGGGAGGGTTGTGAATATCACATTGTGAAATGATATATCATGTTAATGGTATAAAATAGAAGTTTGAAAGAGAAAAAAGTTGAGCCAAACTTCTAATTGTGTACAGTCAAATTACACAAAAAATTGTGTGAACCCGTTTTATATATGAGACTTTATACTAATGACACATCGGCTATACAATAAAGACCCCTCGACTACACAATAATGACCCATCGACTACACAATTATGACCCTCGGCTACACAATAATGATCCTTCTTATCCAGTCTCATGTATGAAACGGGTTCACACAAATTTTTCTAATCAAATTATCGCCGATCTACTTAGAATTCAAAAAAAAATACATGAACCCGTTTCATAATATGTGATTGGGTGAGAGTGTCATTTTTGTTTAGTTGAGGGGTCATTATTGTGTAAAAAAAGGGATCATTATTGTATAGATGAAGGGTCCTTATTACTCAGTCTCATGTATAAAACTGGTTCATGCAAATTTGTTTCTTTAGAATTAGTCCCCAAACACACAAAAAATTTCAACCTTTTCTTCTTTTCTTCCTACACCAGACGTCATCATGACTCACGGCAGCGGTCTTTTTTTTGCCTCTTAATTTGTTTCCTTTGGTTTAGTCCAATTTTGTTTTTAATGGCCAATCACTGCAAATCCCACTACCTAGAGAACCCCACAAACGAAGAGGTCCATAGAAAGATCTAATCAATCAAGTCTTTTATGCAAGCAATATAAAGTACACGTGTTAGAAGCAGAATTGCTTGTTTTTCCTTTCTTTTTTTTTTTTGAAAATTATAGGAATATAATCCATACCATAATGTTTGATTAATAGATAGGGCATGTTCGAGTATTCTCTACAACTTTTAAAAACTTCAGTTCAGTTTAATTACTTTCATTTCAGTTCATCTCATATCTCTCGATCATAAGAAATTGTGACATAGATATACATATATTTGTAGTTCTTTTTATATCATTATGAAGGTCTCACTAAGTAGTTTCATATAAGCCCATTATTGATAGGGTTTTAAAAAGTAAATGCGTGTCAAAACAATTAAGCAAAAAGTTCATTTTAGTTGAATTCAATTTAGTTATTTTCAATTCAATCTTTATAAATTGAAAATAAAAATAAAAATTATACATGCTTCAAAAAATGTTAGGAATAATGCCTAATTGTACTTTTGTAAGAATAAACTCACATAAAGCAATTTATTCTCATGTCGACTAAAAATTCGCCGATTTTGAATTATATATGTACAATCAAACTAAAACATTATATTTTAAGATACTTTAATTTCATTAAAAAAGAGTGGGTTCATTACCAACTTAAAAAAAAATGGATTATTACCAACAATTTTTGAAGTAATGGATTATTGTTGGAGAATTTTCCGAAGTATTGATTATTCTCAACAATTTTATCTTTTTTTTTTTGTTTATTTGCAGCAATTAAAGTATTAAACCCACACTAATACATGTTCTCACATTAATACTATCACAAGCAACAAGCTAGTGTTGCTCACAAAAATTCATACGAGCGAGTATAGAGCTTGTTCTTTTCATCTTTTGTCACGTCTTTTAATTGTAAGAAGTTGTAACACTAATATCCAATCATAATTATTTGGTAAAACATTGGATAGGTCTCACTATATAATTTCATAAAAGTTCAATATTGATAGAATTTTGATGAGTTACTAAATATCAAAACACTTAAAAAAAAGTTTCACTAAAGCTAAGTTAACTTAATATAAGTTGACAAGAACATGCGTAGTGTCTGTCTCTTCATATCACAAGCTATTTAAAAAAAAGAAGATTAATATTGATTATTAAATAAAGAATATTAGAATAATTATTGATATTGTTTATTTGAGGAGCTTCATTTTGCTTTGCACTGTTGTCATTTACATTCTTCTTGTTCAATTTGACAATGACCATACAGGTTGGAATGAAAACACTTCGCGGTTTGCCTTTTATTTAAAACTTCTTGATTCTTTTACAAGAGCACCTTTTTCATTTACAAAACATCTATCCTAGGGGAAGTTTTTTAGTTCTTCAGAATAATCTGTTTCAAAGAGCTTGTATTTACCCAAGCTGTAGTTCATCCTCACAATAGAAATGCCCTTCGCCAAGGATATTGTCTTATCAATGCACAGATTACCCCAAATCCTTCAAATGAATCTTTTCATCAGTGTAGGGGGTTGAGTCAAGAACATGACAAATAATTCTATTTGCCTATAACTTAATTTTTAGGTCATAAAAATTTCTCTGTACTCTTAGCATTGCCCACAAACTCTTAGCATTACCAACAAACTGGAAAATATTGTAGCAAATCATATGCAATTTCATCAAAGAGGCTTGACCAAGTTCTATTACTCAGCTCGTTTAGTTGCAAGCTCGATTGTGCATTATTATGTCCAATTGGTGCTTTAGGAGTGGTGACATCCATATTTTGTTGAGGGTTTAAGGGAGCGTTAACTGAGCCATTGTTCAGTTGAACATGAATGACCCCTTGTATCTCTCCAATTGTTTCATTTTTCCTCACAACTGAGATATTTAAAATATTAAGGTTATATATATTTGAGTTGGTGCCTATGAGTCTTCCTCTACCTCTACCTTTCTTTTCCATGGCTTGTAGAATGGCCGGAATCATTTTTAGAGAGAAAAACCCTACCCAAAGGGCATAATATAGTGGTTCATATGAAAATATGAGAGAGTGGTGTTGGAAGAGTAATTTAGATAGAAAACTAAGGGCAAATATGTATTTTACATGTGTTTTACTCATTGCTACAAAAATCAAATCTAAAAAACAAAAACAAATAAATTGAACACAGCATAACATCTTTAACTACATCATATATAATTTAGGTGCTACAATAGCCAATCCAATTACCCTTTTTTTTATATTTTATTCGAATTAGATAGCATCACCTTGTCACTACTTTATCAGTGCGTACGAAGCATCAAGAAAGCATCTACTTCTCAAAAACTTGCATCAAGATGGCACCCTTTATTTCTTTCTTCTTGAACATTCATAAACAATAGCCTATTGAAGATACTCTTAGAGCAAGAGTAGTAGGAGAAACATATGAGTAGATTATATGGGAAGACTATGTTTTTTTTTTTTTATGATATGGCATGAGAGATTTTCATTAATAGAAAATGCATATGACATCTACTTCGAAAAACACCCTAAGCATACTAGATCAACAACACTAATACAAATTTTACCGACAAAATAATTAAGTAAACTACTCAAGTGCACCATCCCAACTAATTTCAATCAATGACTCAACATCTTTTATGGAAATACATATCTTTATCGCGAATATTATAACAATCTTATGTTGGTCTTCATACTACATATTTAATCTTGTATGCATTGATCGCACTATAAGTGGAAATAAAGATTCCATTGAGGGAAACATAAAAACTTCGCAAAAGGGAGAACAATTAATTCAAATAGAAATGGAAACACCTCAAAAATAAAACATGTTATAGAAAAGCTAAATTGTAGGTTGGGAAATGACCTAAATCAGTCTTCCTAGCCTAAAGAATGATGTATCTGAATTAGGGTTTATGGGTGAAAGAGAGGGATATGAGAGAACGAGAGAGGGAAAATGAAGCTAGTTAAGTAGAAATGGACTTTGCTTATATTTTTTTGTGCTCAAGCACTTTTGGTGAAACCTAAAATGATATTTATATGGGACAACTATTGGCGAATGGATAAAGCTCATGGAAGAGAGATGGTAAAAAATGTTCCAAGCACCTAAATTATACTTATATGGGAAGACTATTGGTGGATAGGTAAAGCTTATAGAAGAGAGAAATGGTAAAAAAAATGTTCATGAACATCTTTCTTACTCTAGATAGAGAAGAGAAAAAAAAGGATAGGGGAAAAAGTGGAGTATTATATGCGACAAAAAGTAAGGTGATTATAATTTTTTTATGTGGGTCCATTAGCGCCCATGAATATTGAGCATATGGAGATGATGGGTAGACGATATAAGAAAATTGGGTGTTGAGACCGTGAAAGAACATGCGAAAAGGAGAGATGACATTTTAACAAACTAATTACTTTGTAGTACACTTGTTCCAATTATCTTTGTGTTAAGTTTAGAACTTTTTAGTTTTTTCCATTTTAGTTTAGTCCACAAATTGTCATTTTAAATGCTATTGGTACTTTGCTATTGCAAATTAGCATGTTAAACCCATTTTTTCTCTTAAAAATATGCTATTTGCCAAACCTTTGAAAAACATATTAAGCTCTTAGTATGCTAATTTGGATTTTTAACACATTATCTATTTGAGCAAATTAAGGTGTAAACTTATCTTAATTTTAGTTTTGATGCTTCATTGATGTGTTTATAAGAAATCTTTAATATTCTTAATCTTCACAAAAACTTGTGTGAACCCATTTTATATCTGAGATCGAGTCATTAATGGCATAAAATATTGATTAGTGACCACTTGATGATTATTTTTTTTTTTGTTGGTAAAATAAGCATTTTTATTTCCCAAACCAATCAAAATATCGTCAAATACATAAATTTAAGAGGGAATGGTACATTCTAGGAAGGGCTCATTCAAAACTCTTAAATTTCAAAGACAAAACTAAAACAACATTTTTACAACCATTGAGAAATTTTCCTCCTAACACTTGGTTTAGCTACATACAAAATTCGACTACAAGTTACAGAATGTAGTCTATCTATTAATCTCTCAGGAATGGTGATCTTTTGCTCCCATATAGCTTCATTCCTCGTTTGCCAAATGCCATAGATCAATGCTGCTAGGCTAGCTTGCAAGAGCTTCCTTCTGATCTGGTGGAAACGTGAGCTCCTGTCAATGTACTTCCATAGTCTGCCAGCTTCTGTAATAGAACAGTTAATTTCCATCTTACATTTCCATTTCTGCAAAGCACTGTATACTGTAAGGACACTCAAAGAACAGATGTTCTTGAGTTTCTGCCTGACTTAAACACAAAGGGCAAGTATCATCAGTCAATATCAAGTGTTTCATCAGTCTGCTCCTTGTCTGTAATCTATTCTGCATAGATAACCAAACAATGAATTTGAACTTTGGTACAAAAAAATAATTCCATACCCATCTCCACCATTGTACTGGCCTATGTTGTTGTATCAACCATTCATATGCACTCTTGACAGTATATGCACCATTTGTAGAATGTAGCCATCTATTACTAGTGAAATTAAGCTTCAATTTTTCTTTAACTGCACATATCTTTCTCCAAGACCAGCTTGAGTCATCACTAGGAATGTATGACCAAAAGTCATCATTTTTTAAGTACACGTGGTTTACCCACTTAACCCACAGAACATCTTGTTTCTGAGAAATGTTCCATACCAGTTTCCCAATAGTAGCAAAGTTCCAAATAAAGCTGTCTCTAACTCCAAGGCCACCTGATTTCTTGTTTTTGCATACTGATTCCCAATTAACCAGATGTATTCTAGTAGCAGTATCTTTCCCTTCCCATAGAAAAGCTCTACAAATAGCATTAATTCTTTTGATAATGCTCTTGGGAATAATGAAAATGAAACACCAGTAAGTGAATAGAGCCATTAGAACAGAGTTAACCAGCACAAGTCTTCCACTGTAAGACAAATTTCTGGACCCCCAAGCTCTAATTCTCAGGACAATTTTATCTATCAAGCATTCATTGTCCAATACAGAAATTCTCCTAGCAACAATGGGCACACCCAAATATCTGAAAGGCAATGTACTTTCAGTAAATCCTGATGCTTCAAGAATTCTTTTTTTTCTCCATTCTATCCATATTGCAAAAGTAAATTGCAGACTTACTTTTGTTAGCTTGAAGACCAGTAGCATGTGAGAATGTCTCAAAGCCACTCAAAAGCAAATAGATAGACTTATATTCACCTTTACAGAACATTACCAAATCATCAGCAAAACACATATGAGTGAGAGATAACTCTTTGCATTTTGGGTAGAAGTTAAACTGGCCTTCTTTTGCAACAATAGCTAACACTCTTGTCAGATATTCCATGACTATCACAAACAATAGAGGGGAAATGGGATCACCCTGTCTCAAGCCTTTTTTCCCTTGGAAAAAGCCAAATAATTCACCATTCAACATCAAGGAATATGTTGGACTTCTTAGACAAACCATAATCCAAGTAATGAACTTCCAAGGAAACTGGAGAGCTACTAGCATTTCTTCAACAAAATCCCATTCAACAGAATCATATGCTTTTTTAAGATCAATCTTAATAAAAGCCTGAGGAGTAGCAGCTTTCCTATTAAACTTTCTCACAAGATCTTGGCATAATAGTACATTATGAACAATCTGTCTGTTTTCAATGAATGCACTTTGATTTGGAGAAATAATAACAGGTAAAACTGTTTTTAATCTACTACACAACATTTTAGAGATGCATTTATAGAGCACATTGCAGCAAGCAATTGGTCTAAAATCAGTGACAGATAGTGGATGAGCTATCTTAGGAATCAAAGATAATGTAGAGCAATTAACTTCTTTCAATAATTTACTAGACTCAAAGAAATCTAGTATAGCATCACATACCTCTGCTCCTATTAGTTCCCAATTATCCTTATAGAACTTGCTAGTATATCCATCAGGACCAGGGGCTTTGTCATTTGGAATTGAGAATAAAGCTGCTTTGACATTTTCAGAAGAAAAAGGAGCACATAATGAAGTAGCCATAGCTGAGTCAATCACAGGGCCCTTCCTCACAGTAGTACTATCAACATGCTGTCTGACTGAAGCTTGAGAACCCAGTAGATTAGTGTAGAAATCAAGAAAAGCCAGTTTGATATTATCAGGGGTATAGCACATATCACCTTTTGCATTCCTTATACAGCAAACTCTATTTCTATACTGCCTATTTCTAATACAAGAGTGGTAAAAAGAAGTATTCTGGTCACCTTCTTTTAACCATAGAGCTTTTGCCTTTTGGTGTAAAAAGCTAACTCTTGCCTTGTTTAGAAATAAATACTCCTTAGCCATCCTGACTTCTCTATCTATCAACACTGAATCAGTGGGATTCTTCTGCAATTCAAGTTGACACTCCAATAAATCTTCTTTTGCTTTCATGGCTTTCTTTTCAAAATCACTAAATTGATCTTTGTTCAGTTGTGAGAAAACCATCTTCAATCTCTTTTGCTTGACAAGTATTCTATACATCAGAGTACCAGTCACATTACTTGACCAACTCTGCTTCATTCTCTCATGATAATCATCAGCTAAGCTCCACATATTGAAGTATTTAAAGGATCTTTTCTTTGTTGTAATATCAGAGAATAGAGCAATCAAACTAGGATAATGATCAATGTAGCTTTCAGGCAGGAAAGTTACTTTTGATTGTGGGAAAGATTCAATGAATTCATCATTCACCATTGCCCTATCAATTTTGCTATTTACTATGTCAGTCCCACCTTGCTTATTACTCCAAGTAAAGAAAGCTCCACTGCTAGGCATATCTTGCAAAGAGCAACTGTCAACACATTGCCTAAAGTCTTTAATTTCACTCCACATGACTTTAGAGCCAATTCTTTCATTCACATTGAGCACATTATTGAAATCCCCTGCAACTAGCCAAGGCTCTTTACTCATGTAACAGAGATTAGTTAGTTCACTCCATAATTTGCATCTTTCAATAAGATCATTCATAGCATAGATCACACATAACTTGAACTTTTTCATAGATGCCAAGTGAGTAACAGTAACCAAGATTAATTGGTCTGTACTTCTTATTATATCAATGCAGAAAATCAATGGATTCCAGGCCAAACATATTCTCCCATTGGGATGTTTGTTAAAATTAGTAACCATAGACCAGTTACTCAATACATTACAGAAATTAATATAATTTTTCTGTTTAATTTTAGTCTCTAAAAGAGCAAACAAACCTATTTTTTGACTGTGAATTAAAGACATAACATCTTTCTATTTATTGGGGTTGTTAAACCCTCTAACATTCCAAATAAGAATATTATCCATTCAAATTTGGAGATGTTACCTGTTTGGATGCTCCCTGAGCTCCCTTACTCTTGTTTTGATTCGCTTCTGCATTGACTGTGTCATCCACAAAACCCAAAC
Source organism: Pharnaceum exiguum (assembly GCA_900322385.1). Taxonomy (NCBI): domain Eukaryota; kingdom Viridiplantae; phylum Streptophyta; class Magnoliopsida; order Caryophyllales; family Molluginaceae; genus Pharnaceum; species Pharnaceum exiguum. The sequence goes on along the minus strand of ONZK01002690.1, from coordinate 101,395 downwards.
ATCCTAGTGAATTTTCACCAGTCACCTTGTCCAATGCATCAAAAGAGTTATGCTGAACAATTTCAGGTTGCATAACATGCTTCTCTGCTACATTACTCACATCCTTATCAAGGCAAACATGAATCACAGTTTCATGCTGACAACTCACAGAATCAACTGTAGGAGCATTTGTTTGTGATTCAACAGCATCAGGTATCTGCTTATCTGCTTTCTTCTTTTTATGACAATCTTTAGTGCAATGCCCAAACATTAAACACTCTTGACAGTGAACAGGCTTCCATTCATAAATGACTTCCTGTCTGCTAATACCCCCTCTTTCATTCTCAAAAGCAATTTCCTCAGGAACATCAACAGCTATAGACATTTCTACTAGTACCCTAGGAAAGCTTAGGTTCTCTCTGTCAATTGTGGCTTTATCCACTTTCACTGGCTTACCAAGTTTACTAGCCAATTTGGATAGTGTTTGTTTACCCCAGTATTTAATGTCCAGACCAGGGAATTGCACCCAAACCGGAATCTCATTAACAGAAAGATCATCAATATTTAAATCAGCAGTCCATGATTTAATGACCACAGGCTTTTTATCAAACATTGGAAGACCATTTTTCATGGCTAAGTCTTTCCCCTCAGGCATCAAGAATCTAGTAATGAAAACACCCTTTGCAAGAGACCCAATTTTATCAATACCAAACTTCCCCCAAATTCTTCTAAGGAAACCGTCAATAACATGAAGGGGAGGGTTCGAACCAAGAACATGACAAACAATACTATTTGTCCAATATTCAATCTCAGGCTTAATATCATCATATGTAATCTTAATATTACCATCAGTAGGTATGTACTCAAGAGAGTCATCCTCAACAGTCGTCTTGAATAGAGAGCTCCATTGTCTTGTTGTCGTAGAAACATCCGGATTCGATTCTTCATTCACTGGGGCAGATTCCGTTGGTGTAACAACCTCAGTCAACCGGTGTGGTTGTGGCGGTGTTCCAACAGAACTGTTACTTAACTGAAAAGGTCGAATACCTTGGATCTCTTCGACAGGTCGACTTTGCCTTGAATCAGCCGTGTTTGGGATATTAGGGTTTCTCTCACTTTGATTAGAAAGGTAAAGATTATTGCCTTGCTCAGGAGATGAATGTGTTGGTATGCTTCTTCCTCTACCACGCCCTCTACCTCGCCCTCGTTTTGCCATAGCGAGTAGACCTGGCAAAACTAATCCGAATCCGATTATCCGAACCGAATAACCCGATCCAAAACCCGGTCGACATCCGAAGAGAGGCTACTTCGATCTATCCGAACCGAAATAGATCCGACCCGATCTTATAACCCGAAATTTTTTTCTCGTAGAATTAGCATCTAGAAGCTTTAAAATGTACACTGGTAAAATATCCGAATTTGACCCGAAAATAATAAATATGGACCGAATCCGAACCTATTTAGATATTAAACGCTAAAATATATCCGAATCCGAAGTCACCAAAACCAAATCCGAACCGAATGATCCATTTGCCAGGTCTAATAGCGAGCAGTTAGGTTGCCCTAATCGCCAGAGAGAAATATTGTAGAGAGAGGAGTTAGAGAGAGAAACATCTTTTTTTAGTTAATCACTTGATGATTATTTGTGACCTCTCATTGGTCATGAAACCGAAACACATAAATTAATGAGTAAAAATAGGGAAAACCACAATTTAAAAAAGTCAGATTCGCCATAAAAAAAAATCAGATTCTTCTCAATGTATATTGAAACTTTTGTTTTCGTTTTTCTTGCTAAGGAAGGACGAAAGATCCTCTTTATTTGAAATTTATTTGAGAAAGTAAAGAAAAGAAAATTTTGGGACAGAAACCTTTATCCCTCCATAATCAAGGCTCAAGGTGGCACTACTATCCACATGGTTGGATCAAAATTAATACGGATTCTTCTTTTGATCATCTCACTCACTTGGCTGGTATCAGTTTCTGTGTTAGAAAATCTGTAGGGGGTTGGATTTATGGAAAATTGGAACACACTGTAGTATTGATGCATTGCAAGCTGAGTTAAAAGCAATGAGCTTGGCTTTAAGCTGGGTTGATAGTACTATTTATGACAATATATCATTGCTAGTGACTCACTGAATACTATCAAGTATAACTTACTCACTCAAAGACACGTTGAGGTAACTCATAATTTCCATTGGATTACTTCTTGTAGGGAAATTCTACTTGGCCGACATAGGACTTTGAGGAGGAGAATGGTTTGCTGACATGAAAATAGAGCAAGTAATGTGGTAGCGGACTCAATGGCTAAGGCAATAAGGAAGGAGTGCATTACGGCTTCTTTTGATGAACATCCACCGTTTTGTACTCCCTCTGATCCAATTTAAGTGTAATTCTGGAAATTTTCACACATATTAAGGAATTAGTTAAAATTTCTAATATACCCCTATTAATGACAATAGAATTTCAATTTCCCATAAAAGTTATAACTTCATAGTATGGAAAACAACTAAGGGAAAATCTGGAAAACTTATCTCAATTGTGCATTGGAAATTGAGAACGACACTTATTTTGAATCAATTTTCATTTTGTAGGACGACACTTATTTTGGATCGGAGGGAGTAATGATCTTTTAATTTAGGATTCACTTTTGGTCTCGGACATGCCCGAGGACACTATCCTAATGTTGTACTCGCTCATGGAGCATAACCTCTCTGATCTTACTTAATCTAATTTAAGTTGCCTTTCTGCCAAAGAAAAAAAAAGAAAATTAAAAAACAAACAAGTTGAAGCATCTTTAAGAAAACAAAAAAAAAAAATGAAAAAAAGGAGGGGCTTATGTCACACCCACACTTTAGCTTATTAACGTTTATCAAACTTTCACAAGCTTCTTGCCTGTCCACTTTCATACCCCCATCACGCAACTCCTCCTGTCACCACATTAATACTCTTTTACTAAACTCCAAAAGCCTTGCACCTAGACGCTCTCTTCCTTTTTGCATAATAATTTAATTTTCTATTCTAACATCTTCGAGACAGTCAAAATAGATCTGAGAAAATCCCCTTCAATTTCCCTCTCTGTGTCACTGTATGATTCAACAGTTATTCGACAATGCTTTGTACACCGGACAAAATGTGAAACGTAGTTACGTAGGAATAGATAATTTTGACAAAATTGGGGGAACACTGTGTACAAATGGGTGTTTGTCATTATGTTACCTATGTGTACTCATTGATTGGCCGAGTCTCGATTAATATATGCTTCTATTTGTTTGTTATGCGTATATGCAGTCAACGTGCAAACTAAGCGTGTATTCTCCATCGCCAATTGTTTATTTGTTTCTGAAAAATAAGTGCATCATCATAAGTTGGAATTCTTGGAACTTTTTCTCCACTTTTGTAACTTTGTTCCAATATCTTTCCGCCACAGATTGGAATATTTCAATCCTTTAGTTCCGCAGGAGCCACTACCACCTTAGGGATTTTGACTAATGATACAGAAAATCAAATGTCGAAATTTAATTTTATTGAGTACCATTGTTTACTTATATGTTAAGAAACCATGATATCTTAGCTTAATTCTGCGGTTGAAGATATTGTCCTTATAAAGTGATCATTGCTCTTTGATCCAAGTGATGATCACAAATTCACAATCAAACTATTATTTGGTATTTTCTCATTGCCAATAGTTTATAGATTGACTAATTCACATAAAATAAACAAGAGTTTTATTTTTTATACTGCTGGACATATAGTGGGTTTAATTTATACCCTCTTATATCATATTTAATGAATGATAAAATATGTACGACGATTGTGCATATAATCTATATTGGTAAGAACATTTAAGGCCTAGATCATTTTCACTAGTACAAGTAATATTGTCCTACTAAAGTAATTAGAGTTAGAACACCAAAAAAGTAATTAGAGTTAAGGGTGTGTTTTGTTCGTTTATAAAGACACCTGAACTGAAACTAAACTGAACAGAAAAAAGTGAATTGAGCTAAAAATAAATGAAAGTAGTTAAAATTATAACCAAAACCAAAATTAAACTGAATTGGAAAAAACTGAATCGTAGCATTACAGATGAACAAAAAATAGCCTAAGTTGATATGAACAAAATTATTAAAGTTCCCAAGATTTAGAAACACATGAAAGTGTAAATGAACAAAATGTTTATTTAGGATTTACACCACACCAAATTTACCATAAATTTCTTGGTTAATTGAAAGTAGAATCTTGTATCGATTATTAAAGAGATCAAACTAAAAATGAACAGAACTAATACGATTAAAACAACCGAATTTTAATAATAAAAGAACACGAGCTTGAAAACGAATTGAGCTAAACTAATTAAACAAATTTAACTGAAGAAAGATATCAGAGCAGATCATTGAATATTGTTTTCAACCATATGGAATTGAATTCAATTTATTTGATTAGTTTAAAGTTGAACTTACATGCTTAATTATTATTTTTTTTTCAACTTAATGAACTTAATGATGTTAGAGCTAAATAAGTGAAAACAATAAGATAGAGATGTTAGCTAATCCTTAAATCTCATCACAAAATAATGACAGAAGAGAATAGAATAAAAACAAATCAGGGAGAAAGGGGGCACATACAAAGCAAAGCAAAGCAAAGGAAGCAAGCACCACGCCAGAGAGAGCATCCACACAAGAGCACAAGCAAAAGCAAAAAAAGGAAAAGACAAAACTCACTCACAAAAGTCACAAACACACACACATACAGAGACACAAACAGACACAGCATTAATAAACAACATGCTTACTATTTGTTTTTGTTTTCGTTTTTGTTGTTAAATTAAGATAATAAATTAGCAAAAGTTAACAGGAAACACAACACTGTGTAGTATTGTAGTAGTAATAGTAGACCCCACCAGTTGCAAGAAAAACAGTTTTATTTCGGCCGCCCCACTTTGTCCTTTTCCTCCTCTTACTCACTATTATGTCTCTACCATTTCTCTTCTCTTCTTCACCGTCGCTCTTTTGACTCATCATCTCTACTCCTCTCTCTCTCTCCTCTACGTACTTACTTAAATACCATTCTTAACATAATATCATCATCGTAACAAAAATATGTCTCCTGTTTCTTCAGCTCTCCTGTTTGTTACTACTGCTAATAACTGTTCATCAACTGTCATTAGCTGAGCCGAAGAAAAGAAAGATCGTATCATTTTCATTATTATTCTTGGGCACTGCAACAACAACAAACAAAAAACAAAAAGCTTTGCGGAAAGAAAGAAAGAAAGAGAAAGTGAGAGATCATTGTTCTGGGGATTTGCTCATTTGAAAGGCGCGCAAATAAAGAAAGATTATATAATAATATTTAAAGGTTTTTTCTTTTGGTATGGCGGGGAGCAATGAGGTTAATGTCAATGAATGCAAGGTAAGTTTAAAGTTTATTATTTTATTGTTTTTTTTTGTATGATACAAGAAAAAATCCTTGATGGGATTTGATGAGTTTGACTTTGTTTGAGAAATCCTTGATGGGTTTGTTTCATTTCGTGATTTTATCATCTGGGTATCAATTAGTTTTTCATTTCATCTCAAGATCATGTTTTTTTTTTTGGAGAATGATAGTTTGTGTTTGATCTTTTTTTTAAATTGGTTTAGTGAAGAGAAGGATGATAGGATGAAAGAGAGAGAGAGAGGAGTGGGAAAGATTTGATTGAATTTTTAGTTAGACAGACAAAGAAACTTTGGTCTAAAGACTCTAAAGTCTAAAACTGTTTATTTGATCATGCTCTTTTTGTTTGTTTCTTTGTTTCATACTTGTTTCAGTTTTGTTCCTTTGTCTTGTGAAAATTTCTATTTTAGGTGTCCAACTTTCTTGGTGTGGAAAGTCTAGATTGAGATGTGTTATGTAGGAGCTGAATGAAATTGAAAAATTGCTAGCTAGTCTTTGATACTTCTCATTTTAGTACCTACTTTCCCCATTTTCTTGTGACTGATCATTTCTTGTTTCTTTGCATCCTTTGGGTCAACTTCTTGTCATGGTGTGTAGTTGTGTACAGTATTTTATTTAAATCTTATCTTACAACTGATGATTTTGCTAGTCCTGCTGAAAGTCTGTTTGCTATTTATTGGTTTACAGCTTAGATTTTGTAGGCAATATTTGGTATGTGTGTTCTGAGTTTGTGGTTGATTTATATTGTATATTTGAGGCTCATTTTGCTGAAAGAATTTGGGCAATTTATCTTTGCAGAAGGTAGTGCCATTAAACACATGGATCCTTATATCAAATTTCAAGCTTGCATACAACCTTCTTCGCCGCCCTGATGGGACCTTCAACCGGGAGCTAAACGAGTTCCTTGACCGGAAAGTCCCTGCCAATACTGTCCCGGTTGATGGGGTTTTCAGTTTCGACATTCTTGATAAGTCGACGAATCTTCTAAATCGTGTTTACATGCCTGCCCCTGATAGTGAGACTGAATGGGGTGTTGTGGAGTTGGAGAAACCCCTTAGTACAGAGGAAGTTGTGCCTGTGATTGTATTCTTCCATGGAGGGAGCTTTACCCACTCTTCGGCCAATAGTGCTATCTATGACACTTTATGTAGAAGATTTGTGAGCCTCTGCAAGGCTGTAGTAGTCTCAGTGAACTACCGCAGATCACCAGAGAATCGGTATCCTGCTGCCTATGATGATGGGTGGTCGGCTTTGCAATGGGTCAGTACAAGGTCCTGGCTACAGAGTGGTAAAGACCAGAAAGTTCATGTCTATTTAACTGGGGATAGTTCTGGGGGCAACATCGCCCACCACGTCGCAGTTAGGGCAGCACAGGAGGGTGTCGAGGTGTTAGGTAATATTCTTCTTCACCCAATGTTTGGGGGACAGACGAGAACAGATTCGGAAAAGAGATTAGATGGTAAATATTTCGTTACAGTTCAGGATCGAGATTGGTATTGGCGGGCCTATCTTCCCGAAGGTGAGGATAGAGATCATCCAGCGTGCAATATTTTCGGGCCTAGAGGGACAGATCTTGAAGGTCTAAATTTCACGAGGAGTCTGGTAGTCGTGGCTGGCTTCGATTTGGTTCAAGATTGGCAATTGACTTATGTTGAAGGGCTTAAAAAAGCAGGGCATCAGGTGAAGCTCCTATACCTAGAACAAGCCACAATTGGGTTCTACTTCTTGCCTAATAATGACCACTTCTACACCCTCATGGACGAAATAAAGAACTTCATGAATCCTAACTGTTAATAGTAATGGTAGCCCCCTTATCTACATCATATCATCTATATACATGACAAATGCAGCTTTTGACATTTCAATTTCGGGTCTTGTTTTTTTGGTTTCCCGTCCTTGGTAGAAGCTTGGTGTGTAGCTAAGATAGGCTCATGTACTTAGTATCTTTTAGTAAAGAAGCTATCATTTATGGTGATGACTCGAGTTCCCGTTTCCTTGGAGCTGGTTTATGCTCATCTACTCACTGTCACTTGGGTTGATGGTTGAGTTCCTGCTTGTGAATTATCAGTTCTGGATGATTGATGGAAAGGTTGGACAGCTCGGGGCTTGTTTCATCACCGGATTGGATTGGATGGACCCTCCTTAGATCTTGGAGCTTTACTCTCTACTCTCTAGTCCTCAAGTTTTCTCTGGGAAGTTTGGCTACTAGATAGATCAGGAAGCTTGGTGGGGCAAATGACTTGTTTCGGTGGCAGCTCAGACGGGGGTCCTGTATTTGGGTATTGTTGTATGGTGCTAATTTTAGTGAACATGGATTTTCTGGATATAAAATCCATGCCTTGTGAAGCTTAATGTATGTTATACTGGTATTTGTAGACATTAATATATAAGACTTTTCCAATTTTCTTCTAGTATATTACAGTAGTAACTTATCTCATAAGCTGGCTGCTATCAAGTGCTGATATAGAGATGTAAAACTCCCAGAAAATAGATTTCTTTATAGATTATTAGAGATGTTCCTGTAGTAGACATCTTTGCTCATGTTGAGGAAAATTGTCCCTCTCCCAAGTTGGTGGCTGATTAATGATAGTGGATGAAATTTCCAGTTTTGGGTGCAGAGAAAGTACAATGGAAGTCGTTTGTAGTACTTAACTAGGAGTATTATGTCACAAAATTCTTCCTTAGATGAAGCAGGTCTGGTTGCTTGGGTTTCTTTACCCCTCTTCAGAGACAGGAAAAAGGGAGGGGAGAAAATATGAAAGGAACACATGATTGATATTGGAGTATTACTAGGGTATGTTCTTTACTTAAAAAACTTTATTTATTTCAGTTACTTTCAGTTCAGTTCATCTCGTTTGTTTTGATCGTAAGAAATTGTGACATCAATATCCATGTGTTGTTTTTTATATATCATTGTAAAAATCTCATTAAATAGTTTTAAAAGCCCGATATTGATAGGGTTTAATAATTAAATGTGTATTAATGCCAGCAAATAATTTGGTTCAGTTAAGTTATTTTGAGTTAGACGTTATAAGTTGAAAAGAAGGGTCTTACACTGCCTTTCTTCCTTTCATGGTTCTCCATTCTTAGGTACACCGGGTGTACGTGTATATCTTATGGATTTATAACTAGTATTACAACATATATCATTAGTCACATTTGTAATGCTATTAGTCAGTCCTTTTGTAATTAGTCATAAATCCACAAGGTGTACCGATACACCCGGTGTACCAAAAACTTGCTATTCATGGTTAGTGCTAAAATCAGGCTTAAAATATAAGAAAACTACTTAGTATACTGTAGTATGTACTCCGTATGTGATTTGATTTTAAGGGTCAACAACAACAACAACAACAATCGAGTGTAAATCAAATCCGAGATGACTCTCTCAACTTCATAGGCACTAGACCTGATTTGATTTGATTTTGAAATTGACCATTTGGCATTGAATTATTGAGTTCCAACAACTTCACAAAAAAAGAAGAAGTATTTAAAGGTTTTTATATCCATTTTGCTATAGTACATAATCACGTAAAGTTGAAAAATGGAGATAAATCTCGGAACTTCATAGGTAGTAGACCTGATTTGATTTTAAGGGTCGACTATGCTAAATCAAATAATGAGGGCAACTAAATTCATGTGAGAGACCACTTTTCTTTTCCCCTAAAATCCAAAATTGAACCCTATCCACCAATAAGGGCAGCCCCAGAAGAAGGCCATCGAAATGATTGGGGGTAGGGGGGGTCACTCAAACAATACAAGAGCCATCAATTTCGCCATCTATCCACATCAAATTTGATTAATTCTTGTCATTTCCTCGTTGCCCATTTAGGTGCGTTGTTTGGAATTTGGAATTGTTGTCAAATTCAGGAGTTTGGCATGTCATTTGTTTTAAAATGGGTTAGCTACTATGGCACCCAAAATAAGAAATATCAATTACTCTACACAGTCTACAGTCTACATTCGTTGGATATAGTTGAATATTCTGTGTCATCTCGAGTTCTCGACTGCTCGGTCATATCCAAACTGTTTATGCAATGTGTTAGATGACCTGATTTTAGGAAAACAACAACAGAGCATTAAAGAATTTGGGTCCTTTAGGATGCACATTTGGACCCTATTGTTCTGACTTGAACTTCCTAGTTCAATTGACATTTAATTTGATATATATTTGCAACCAATGTAACAAGATCCTAATGTGAACTAAATGACAAAAAGATCAGTAATGGAAAATTTATGTAGCAAAAGATAAGAGTAGTGGAAATAAGTGTGGAAAATTTGTTTGAATTTTATTTTTATTACATTGCTAGATGCCTAGATTAACATATCAAAATGATAACTTAGGACAACCTTATTGGTACAATTTAGATAGAGGTATTCACAATTTTCAATGTATAAAATAGCATCTTACAACTCAATTTTCCTCTCTACATTATTGGTATAACTCTAGTTTAACTTCTCTCAAGTTGTGCATAATTTAAAAATACTAGAGAAACATATTTTTTTATAATAAAATCAAATGTTGTCACCAATCACATAAGCTATATAATTAATGTCATAATGACAAGAGTTGTACGTAGAGGTATTCATATGAATACCCCTACTTGCAACTCTATTAAAGTTGCACCAAGATTATTGGTACAACTATCTATAAAACTCACCTTACAACTCTCTTAGAACTACCATTAAGGTTGCCCTTAGAGGGGTATTTGGTAAGGAGTTGGTATTTTAGATAGTTGATTTTGACTATGATTTTAATAGATTGTTTGAATGGCTTATTTAGGTAGACGAGTCATAAGAATATTTTAGAACTCGATCTAGAGTAAGGGTCAACATAAAAATAGGGGATGCTATATGCTATATGCATATTAATATGGTTTTCTCAATAGTGACAAGAGAGACGATCGAACACAATGTAATGGGTTGCGAGCGACTTGATAACATTTCCACGATAAAAGTGGGTAAATATTTTAGGAGATGGGGTTGTACCATTGAAGGAGAGAATTAAGTTAAGTTATGTCTACGGGAAGTTTGAGTCACACATAAAACAAGAGTGACACATCCATACATGGTGGGGACATCACAACCAACGGAACACACTTTAACGAGGGTCTATCTCATAGATAATAGAGGGTGCTAGAATAACACATACAAGAAGCTGGTTCCCTGTATTCTTTAGAATGAGCGAGATCTCTTTGAATATTGTACTTATATTGTGTAATGATTAATTTTATAGTGAATATTGTGATCTGTCTCCTAATTCTCAGGGTTTCACATATATTTTTGTGTTCATGTTTTTGTATTATTGTTCAAGTTTCCACCATATTTTCTAACATTAATGAGGGTAGAATAGTCATATTCACTTTGATATCAAATTAAGCCGAGTACATGGGCTGGTAAGGCTTCTTTTTGGACGGTTGGTTGTACCAAATAAGGTAGCTAGTCCATAAACCTCTCACAAAATATGTATACAATTTTATTTACTTTTTTTTTTAAACAAGCTGCAACCTACCTAATAAACTCTTAACCAAACGACCCCTTAATACACTTTGGATCATACTAATGAGAGTTACAAATTTTAATTGAAGAGGGGTAACAATACATAGTTAAGTGTTTCACAAAGACATAGAATCTCCTCCAACTCTAGAGTCCCAAATACCACCAAATAAGCAAATATCACATAGAATTGAAGTAGACCTGTCAGTTAGAGCGGGCGAGTCAGGTCACTCCGTGTTTGGGTCGATTAAAGACGATTTTTTTTATTTTCTTAAAAAATCCTTACAATGAAAGTGTGTAGTTTTTTTAATTTACTTTTTGTACAAAATATATTAAAACGGGTATTTATAATTAGTGGACATAAATTTGGAATTTATGTTTATATTTATTTTTTCTTAGTATAAAATGAATTTTAAAACAATATAATAAAATTTTTTAATTTGCCCTAATTTGTGCGTGCAGCCCGATTTCATATAGTGTCGCTTTGGCTTGTTGCAAACCAAATCGGTATCATTTTGGTATTTTTAATGACAGAAAATAAAAAAAAATGTAGTTTTTCCTGCAACGTTTACCCAACGTGTCAACCCTTAACTGCCTAACTTAGAAAAAATCGAATCAATCAGATTCAGGTCCAAATTTTTGTGTTTAAGAGTCTAAAAAGTCGGACGTGTCAGTTTTTGACAGAACTATATAGAATTATAGAACTGTGGAAGTATATACAAAGGCCTTGTTTGGTAGATAGTATCTAGCATGAATAGTTACTAGTTAACATTTTCTTGTTATGAGAGTAGTTTGACTTGTCAAAAATATTCCTGATATGTTTGGTGAGGTTGAGCAAAATGCTCTTATAAAAATGCTCCAGTGGAAAGCATTTTTTGCAAGAGTATTTTAACGTTCAACTATTTTAGTGTTTGGATCCTCTCCAGGAGATTTCCTTTTCTCATTTTGGGTTAGGGCTGTGTTTTGTTCGTCGGTAGTACTACAGTTTAGTTTTTTTCAGTTCAGTTCAGTTCAGTTCAGTTTTTTTTCAGTTCAGTTCAGCACCTTTCAGTTTTTTTCAGTTCAGTTCAGTTTCAGTTCATATCATTTCAACCGAGCAAAACACACCCTAAGATGTGTTTCTTTTGTTTTTAATTTTAAATCCCACCAAACCCCCTCCTATTTTCGAGTGAAAATCCAATGTAGGTACTTCAGTGGAAATCTACAATTATTCTCCCAAATGGAGAGGATCTCTACTCACTATTTTATAGTAGAAAACTAGTACGGAGTAACTACACTGAGAATGTACCAAACAAGTCAAACTTGCGTCATGCTAACTGATAGTCAAAACTGTTGTTGTTAACTGCTAACTACTAACTGTTAATTGTTAACTGCTAACTACTGACCTTTAAGTAAAGACGGATAACAGTACAAGTACATGTATTTACTGTTTTCAAAATGGTGGGTATGAGGGGAAAAAAAGAAGAGATAGAAAACTGGGCTAGCTTTCTACGTTCTAGTGGTTGGAAGAATTTGGATGCATTATCAGGGACCACCCCATCTCTCTCCTGCAGACGGCAGGAAAGTACCTTGGGGCAAATGTATCAAAGTCCTGGTAGGAGTAGGGATTGGTCTAATTATAAAATGATTAGTGGCACTAACATTTGTTACTTTTAAGTTTTAATTAATTGACTTTCTTGGCCTAAAACTTTGCTTAAAATACAAGCTAATGTGCTTTTAGAGTTTCGTTAACATCTGTCAGGTTATAAACTAATCCTGAATAAATTTCCACTTTATTTCGTTGCGTTACAATTTATTACGTACTCCATTTTCTTTTCTTGTTGGCTTGTTTTTGTTCCCTTGTGGATGTTTTGTCGTTTTGTGTACTAGCTGGTTCATTTGTCTGAACGTGATTGTGAAATGAGACATTAATTTGCATGTCATTGTCACCTTTGATTACAACTTATCTTTTCTCTCAAATTTAGCAGTTTGGAGGGAGAAAGATTAGACCTGTTTCTATTTGTACTACTAACAAGTCAGCAACTAAATTCTCTGAATGTGCATGTACTAAGCGGTTTCTTTAAAACAAACAGAATTACGTAAGCTGATGACAAGAATTACCACAAAAAGAAGAAGAAGAAAGGCACAAGTTGCAGGAGTAGCAATGACGCTGTTTATCACCATATCAATTGATGAATGTCAAGTTATTACACTATACTAAAACAAAGTCCAAGCTAGTTTGTGGCTTTGTGCAGAAAAATTAAAAAAATCCCACTCATGACCAACAATATGTAAAAGTATAATTTATAGGGTAAAAAGTTCATTCTAAGCTTTTTTTTTTTTTTTTTGAAAAATGGTTAAAATTTTATAAATCAAACCAGCATCATTAGGGGGGAATAACCTCCCTATAGATAATATCCAATTATAAGTTACAACGATAATATCGGGCAGACCCAATATGTATAAGGTCATTATCCACTAAGCATCTGAACTATCGAGTTACGACTAGGCTAATTATTCATGTCGACAAAGGTAACAGATTTCCATACATCAGAAGAAAAGTCACAAGCAAACCACAAATGATCGACATTCTCTTATTCATGTCGACAAAGGTAGCAGATATTTGCTAGTAATAAATATATAACCTCAGATTTGCAGATTATCTTGAGGGACAACTACATTTCTAAGCCCATGAACGTGGTGATGGAATGCCTAGTATACGTTGCAGTATCCCATAGATACTAAGCTTAAAAATTCAATAATGATATGTAATGTCACAGTTTGTATTAGTCAACCTGGATATTTATCGGTCAAAGGCATAAAATGATAATGAGACTAAACCTTAGAGTAATACAAATATCCAATCAATACCTCATTACTAGTTAGTACAATTTCACCTGGGGTAAATTTACAAGTGTAACAAAGACTTGGTTAGATCTCATTAACTAATATAAACAACTTCAAAAAGTCTTTTTTTTTTCTTCTCTTAAAACTGTATGCTCCTTTTGGCTCAATGTTTCTTGGTAAATTTCAATCTCAAACCTAGCTTAATTTTTTTAATACCCGGTTGCCCCGTTTTGTAGTTTCTACTCTTCATATCCATGTACATCTTCTTTACTCCCCAAATTATTTTTATTGAGTTCCATCTCATTCTCTACACCATTTAATTTCTTGTGTCTAATAATTTCATCTTCTTTGTGGCATAATGTAGCTAAATTATGTTTAAATTCATAGATATGTGGCCTCACCTGTTTCTAAGTTGTTTATGTCTCTGTTTTTGTAAGAATTTTGTATTGTGTAGTTTAATTTCACAACCATCAACAATCTTCCTCAAGTGGAGTGTAGAATTCAGGCATCATTAGCCGAGACATGATGTATCTATGTCATTTATTATTGAAGACGTTTTCGTCAATGTTTAGTATACTTTTCATTATTTGATCAATCTCAATTTCAATGATTAAAAGTGTATTAGTTATTATATATATCAATTTCAATGCAGTATTATACTTTTAAGGGATGGCTTAGTTTTGAATGAAAAATGTATATCAGAAATTCAGAATAGAAGTGCAAACTCGACTGACTTTTATTACTACAAGCTTTAGTATGGATGCTCAGTCTCTGGGCCAAGTAAAAGAATCGGCCCATATACATGTTACACTGCAAATGCAACATTGATCCAAAATGTAAAATGTGTGTATCCAATACTATCCAGTATATCCACGCTCTCAAAAAAATTCCTAGAGATGAAAACCTCACAAGTCGGAAGTCCTAACCCAATCACCTCGATCTTTAACTCATCTTAAAATGATAATAACAAAAAGAATTTATAAGGCTCTACGATAAGCAAGGAATATTTGGTTTTACTGCGTTTTCACTGCCTTTGACGTTTTCACACAGAGCTTGAACTTGTTGGATTGGTGTTGATGGAGTGATGTTAATATCATCTAGCACAACGTCAGAGCATGGTTGTGCCTGGCTACAATTTAGAGTAATGGCTGCCACAGAGGCTGAAGTCCCGTGGAAACTACTGAATCTTAAGCCAGATAACGCGACCGCTCCTGCCTTAGGCTTCAAAGTGGACATCAACCCATGAAAACAAGTTAGTACTTTTAATAAGGTTGAATGTATGTTACTATTATTTAAGCTAAGACTTAGCTTGCATGCCTTGATCTCTTTCAATTTTGTTTTGTTGATTTTTGCTCCTTCAAGTTTTCTAATAAGTTTAATTCAATGGTCACAGAACATCTAGTACGGCTTATAAAGGAGAACATATCCTTATACGGACTATACTGGAAACTGGAGAGGAGCAATACATACCAGAAATGGGCAATTATGCGCAGGGCAATAAAATTGGTCGACAATAATAGGATTTTGGACGTCAATTAGAGGAATATTATCGAAAGTAATGTTCCTTGCATAGCCAGCTCCACCCTATGTACAAAATATTTCAATACAGAATTCCACAAAAATAAACAAGTTAGTGACACGATACATACACATACAGTGAACCTCAGACTAGAAAATATTTTACGCCACTAACCAAGAACGTAAACTTATAGTCATGTCAATTTGTATAATCACATAAGCAGAGACTTGTACCTGCCAGGTTTTTATTCTAGCCCCATTAGAGGCGTTGATAAAAGTACAATTCCGAACGTGAATTTCTTCGACCCTTGCCTCAGCTCCATCCAGTCCTAAGCTCCCCACACTGTATATGCAAGACCGATGAGTTAAAGTAATTAATTCAAATAATCTGAGAATAGAACTTGGTCCTTTATGTACCTTATACCATGGCCTGGTCCGCAAGTTATTCCAGATATGTTAAAGTATGAAGTGTCTGACCCAATAGCAATACAATCATCTCCTGTAAATTAAAATTCCAAAAGATCATGGATTGAGGAAAAAACAATAATTTATAACTTGTTGTTCTAGCGCGCTGGTCATAAAATATAAGTATATTTTTTCAAAACAATATTTTTTTCCAACTAATTAAAGAAAAACATCATAGCTACGCATGTCAACGTACATACCAGTTGCGATGACAGAGTCCAAAATTTGTAAATGCGTGGTGGAGGAAATGTCAATGCCGTCGGTATTGGGCGTGTCTTTGGGTGCGGTTATATGAATATTCGATATAGTGGAATTGTCACATCCGTTAATTTTCACATGAGCTCCTGGACTATCCTTGGTTGATATGCCTCGTAGTAGCATTCCTTTGCAAGAACTGAACCTTATGATCTTGATGAATAGATTAAAGCACATATTTGAGTTTAAAATTAATAATCAATACATACGTACGGTACACAAATTAAATGAACTAGCTCAGTAGTAATGTTGTGAAAAACAATGGGAGACTAACAACATACCGAGGGACGGTCGCAGGCTTCTGCACCGGCCTGTAAACAGAAGTGAAGTGCAAGGGTAGTTAGTCAATAGTCAGATGGAATAACACAATATGCAGTGCGATTCTAAGATCAGTTTGTACATACGTTATCGATTGCATGGCTGTCAACGTGATCGATGGTTGTATTACTTTTTCCCCACCAGGCTGAGCCTTTTCCATCGAATTCTCCTTGTCCATCTATAATGAGATTATCAACACTTGCAAAGGATACCCAAGTATTATCTGGACAGGAGCCTCCCCAACCAGCAATGGTGTCTGCTGCCACGAGCGAGCCCTGTATCTGTTTATTACATGAATATACCAAAAACAATTAGGGTCGTCCGGTGGGATTTGTTTTTTTTTTTAAATGAGACCGAGTAAATAATCATCTCCAATTATTAGGTACACACGGTGTACATGTACACCGGCTGTTTTTTCCAAAGCATTTCAACATATATCATTAGTTACCCTTTATTATTAGTCATAAATCCAACCTGGTGTATCAAAGACTTGTTGAATAATTATAGATGAGTGTTTTTTTGTGAGCACACTTTGCCAGATGGGAATTTTTTTATTTACACAATATTGCCACTTAAATTAAGGGCTCAATTACCAGCTTCAATGTCTCCCTTTACAAAAATAAAATAATTAAATAAAATTTTCTTGTGACAATCGTTTTAATTTAGTTTACGAAAGTAAAATGTACCTAATATTCATTTTTCCCTCCAATTGATCGCCCATAACCTTCTTATCACTACAAATATATTATTACTTTGATAAAAAATTAAAATTATAAATGGTTTTGTATAATGTATAGAAGTAAATAATAATAAAAATTCTAACTGGATTTAGAAAATATAGACTTGAATGACAACAATTAATAAGAAAAAATACCCAGAGTAAAAAGAGCATCCTTTTAACAAACTAGAAAATTTTGTATGAACTCGTTTTATACATGAGAATGGGTTGAAGGGGTCATTATTGTCCGTCCGTGCAGTGGGGTCATTATTCTGTACTGAAGAGGTCATTATTGTATACCTGATGGGTCATTAATACCCAGTCTGATAAATGAAACAGGTTCACACAATTTTTTGTGTTAACAAAGAACACTTTATTATCATTATCACTTTCCCGGCCGAGAATTAAACAACTCAAATTACGTAAGTTATCACACTTATGCATCAGATTTAATACCTCAACATGAACACTTGTGGATTTACAAGGGCCTCGAAAAGAAACAGGTTTCAAGAAGAATGTCTTATCTCCGGGAACAATGAGGGTAGAGGTATCTCCACTAGCTCCACATACATCGTTCCATGCTTTGCCAAATGCCTGAGAAATAAACGTCGTCATCAGTGGCGGAACCAGGATTTTAACTTTACGGGGGCCAAATTTTTACCTCGGAGAGATGAAAGTTAAATTAGGATCTAACTATAAACTAATTTGCATAAATAAGAATCCCTCCAATTCTCCAAATCAACTTTACTAGGCCGATTTTATTATACTAAAAGCATGCCTCAAAGACAAAAGGTAATTGAATAAAATACGTAATAAAAGGCATTGGCATGAGACACTTTTAAAAAAAATAGCAAAGAAGGTCAAAGCTAGGTGTCGAACCCCTGTTGTGGACATAAGAAAGTTATTGTCGTGGTTCTTTACCACTGCAACAGGGATGAGCTTAAAGTGCTTATATTTGTTCATAAGCTACATAGGCCATGTAGAAATATTATAACATCGTGGGAGGACCCAGCAGGGGCCTGGCCCATGCCAGCCCCCCTACTGGGTCCGCCCCTGGTCGCCACGCAGATTAAACACATTGAATAGGAGCAAAAGTTGTAAATGAATTTGTAAACTGATGTGACATGCGTCAAACATGTAATGAGTTGTTCTAATAAGGTTACACTTAAAGATTGTAGGTAGTATATCTATTACATGGGGGAAATCTGTGTTGTTTACCTCAGAATCGTCTTGTTTCCCATCCCCTTTCGCACCATAATGAAGCACGCTAAATGTAGGAGAGCCATTTGAAATAATCCCGGCCCTAATACCTTTGCTTGTAGCAAGTGAACCGGCTACAAGAGCAACAACAAAGAGATGCAAGCAATAGCGTTTCTCCTGTTGAAAATGTCATAGTATAAAATTAATGTTTGGATAATGGATACAATATGATAAACACGTCTACACTTTTTATTTATTGATCTTTGACAATGAAGACCTGCAATATGAGCTCTTGTTTATGAAATTAGATGAAATTAATCTAAAAACACCGTTAAGATTCAACTTATTATTCGTATGACACTCACCATCTTGCGTCTGAAGAAAACCAAGTGAGGCGAAGAACTACGGTTGCGCTTTGTGTTACTGCATAGTGTATACTCACAAATTTATACGCACTCGTTTTGAGCAAAGTTCAAAGTACGACAAAATCTCATTTGATCCTGCATGTTTTTGGACCATATCCAAATTTAGTAAAATCTCATTTGATTAGCTTTTAATAGATAATAATCCTCCACACAATATGTTTGTAATGAATCTAGCTCATTTTCATTCGATTTTTCACCCTTGTAGACTGATATATTTCCTTGGAACATTTGGAACCAGAGTATGAATTGAACCTCAAGATTATACAAGATATTCAACTATAACTGTCCATTGAGCAATCAGAGAATTTCCCATACAGTTAGGCTGGTCAGCTATTATGTATGGTGTCATTTTTGTTAATAAAGCATCACCTGTTGCCTCCCTGCACTTCTGTACAAATCGGTGTCACGTCACATATTTTTTTTTTAAAAAAAAACTAACATGCAATGACTAATGGCCAATTTTGTAAAAGTAATAACTATTCAAATGAGAGTTTACATAAACATATGAGATTTTAATATATTTTTTATAGGACTAATAGGCATTTTCAAATGACTAATAAGAAATTTTATATGACTTATATCTCCAAATTGCACACTGACTTTTGACCACATAATTTTTCTTTTGTCCTTTTAATAAAAGATAAATGCCCTAACCTTAAAGTTGCGGCCACTTGACACTCCTTTATAGCTGAATCTAGACCAGACAATCGGGCCGATCAGGTCGGATTCGATTTGGGTTGACAAACTAACTTTGTAGTCAGGTTCGGGTTTGATCGGGTCGGATTTTTACCCGGGTCAGATGCAATCGGGTTGAGTCGGTTTTTGGTCAGTTAATAGTCGAGTTAAGGTCGATAATTGGATCGGGTTGAATTAAGACGGGTCGGATCGTGTTGGTTCGTCGGGTTTCTTCAGATTCGGATATCAAATGGGTCAATTTTTTTTGGGTAAGGTCGGGTTAGATATCCTTAAGAATTATTAACTATAAAAAATTCATATATTTAAACTAATAACGACCCAACTCAATCCCACTAATACTTAACCCCACTAGAAAGATAAAAGAAACAATTTTTTTAAAAAAAAGTGCGAAACCCAACCTAAATATGTCGACAATTGTACATCAACAACACAACTTTACAACACACATTACTTTACTCAAAGAAAAAAAAACTAAACACTCTCACAGTCACACCAAGCAGGAAGCAGACAAAGCACGCACCCTCACTCAAATCCAAAGTAGTGTACGTTCTGATGTAATCGGACGGACTTATGTAATCGTATGGAATTCGTAAAGTCATGTTTTGATGTAATCGGATTGTATTGGGTTTGCGTGAATTTGAATTAGGTATGTTCGGGTTTAGGTCGGTTTCATATTTCATTCGGTTCGGATTGGTTTTGGATTTGAGTTCGGGTCGCTTTCGGGTTTGGGTCAATTCGGGTCGGTTTTGGACCACTGAATTCGGATTGATTTCGGGTTTCGGTTAATATTTGGATTGGGCCGGTTTAAAATCGGGTCGGTTTATTTCAATTTGGGTCAATTCGGATTCCGGTTCGAATTTTGGTTCTACCTAATCGGTTCTAATCAGATTTCGGTTCGGGTTATTGCTCATGGGTCAGATTTTTCAGGTCTACCTGAATCCTCCAAAGATGTATGTGACTAGTTGAATCCTCCAAGGACGTATGTGACCGACATCCTGCTTTTATAATTTATTGTCTTGGATTCATTAAGATCCAAAGAGGTTCTTATAAAGGTAGTCGAGATTCCCCCTCAAAAAAAAAAAGGTAGTCGAGATTCTCATAATGACACTCTGTGGGTCATTCTGGAAACA
The DNA here is from genome assembly GCA_900322385.1 of Pharnaceum exiguum. Lineage (NCBI taxonomy): Eukaryota > Viridiplantae > Streptophyta > Magnoliopsida > Caryophyllales > Molluginaceae > Pharnaceum > Pharnaceum exiguum. The sequence goes on along the minus strand of ONZK01002690.1, from coordinate 80,942 downwards.
GTCTCCTGATTTTCGGGGTGAGGCTGCGTACATCAGACTCCCTCAGTACTCCATCCTAGATGGAATTAGACTGAGTTGTTGATTATGATTTATTAAGATTTTTAAACAGAACCTTCATCACCATAAATATAGACTTTGTTTATTATTGTATTTTTTTCTTAACATGCTATGGGTCAACCCGAACCTGCTCGAAACCCGAATCAACCCAACCCAAAATAAACCAAAAATAATCGACCCAAGAAAGACCTAACCCGAAGATAACGAAAACTTATATGGTACATTACAAATACCCACTTTTTTTTATTTTTGTTTATCAAAAAAATATATTTTCTCTTTCCCCCTCTTTCATGTCCCATTTTAGTCAATTTGTTTTCCTTACTTCCATTGAATTACAAATTATACTTATTTTGAACATTTATACTCTCTTCGCTACAACACTTGCACTAATTCATTTTATTATCACTAATCCTATAAAAAAATCAAATTAGTAGGACCTTTTAGATCTATTAGTGAATCGTTGTAGAAATTTACTAAAGTTTTTCCTTTTATAACGAAAAAAATTAATATTAGGTGTAACGCGGAGTGGTACACCTTGGCTGTAAAGTATAATTTGCCGAAGATAACCGAACTCGCATAGTTGCATGGCACATCCTAATTGACAGGTCTACATACACACGTATAAATGCATACAAATGAATGGTACCGCAACTGTTTTGCTTGAGAAACGGCTTGTCAGAAATAGAATTCGTAAATACCTAGCAAACGTTCAGTTTATTAAAATAAAGATAAAATTCATTCAAATTCTTAGTGATTTATGCTATCACAAGCTTCGTTAATTCAGTGTCCTGGGAAAAAAGAGTATTGTATCACTGTTAACGACAACGGCAAAGTAGACGACGATAATATGGGTAGCATATGCCATACCGATCGGCCATATTAATATATACTTCATTTTACACATACAGATGCTTTACAACATGTGTTCTACATTCTCTTTTCTGTACTACAGCTAATTTTCTAACACTTAACTCACACGAGCACCAACCGTAACCTACAAAACTGTGGTCAAATTATAGAAACTAGGGGGTGACACTGAAATTAAAATCTGCACAGAAAGGGGGCCTAATTAGCCCCCGATTGTGACCTGTGGTTATAACAATGAACTAACTTAACATCCTAAATACCAATTTCAACACTAGCTATGGCACAGCATCACCTGTCGTCTAATCCTTTCATCTCACTCTTTTTGGAGATATCTGAAATCATCGTGCGGTTAAGGCCTCACTGTCGCCCCTCTTGATCATCTGATACAGGTTTCTCTGATGACATTGCCTCAGCTGCAGATATCTCCACATTCAGTTGATCCAGATCATCTGATACAGGTTTCTCTGATGGCATTGCCTCAGCTGCAGATATCTCCACATTCAGTTGATCCAGATCATCTGATACAGGTTTCTCTGATGGCATTGCCTCAGCTGCAGATATCTCCACATTCAGATGATCCAACTGAGCCTTGCTAGGCTCTGCATTATCATGAGGGGTTTTAACCGTCAACTCTTTGTTTCCATTTTCAAACTCCTCATTGTCAAGGTAAACATCAGGAGGAGCTACACAGGAGGCTACCGGCGGCAGCACCTCAGGGGACGGAGATAGCTCACACTTTTCCCTCCTTAGAGTCTCTGGAGGAAGGGACCCAGGGGAGAGGCTATCGCCAGAGAAGCTTGAATACAAGTCTTGGCTACCACTTCCACCAACATCAGATGGCATTATTGCAGACGTATGATGACGCCTTTTCTTTTTCTTCAAGTTTTTCCTGGGATCTATAGGCTGGGAAGGAGGAGGCCCGGGAGAAATGAATGGCGGGATGGCTGGTTTCTCAGCGTCATACAACAAGCGAACCGACTCTTCTATGGCAGATACCGATGGCGGGACTACAGCTTCTGTAGTTCTTGGGGTAGCTCCTACAGCTTCTCGAAGCCAATGTGGCAGCTTATCCTTGGAAGAGCTACTCTCAGGTGCGGCAACTTCCTTTCCTTTTGAGCAGGACATCTTTGGGTCAGTACTCAAATTAGATAGCAGAGGAATAGGTGGATCACTACTACCTGCTAAATCATTGTCGGGACCACTATGAACGGGTAGTTTTGGAAATCTGCTCATATCTAATTCATTCTCTGGCATCAACCCGTGACCATTGGACGAGCAATTTACAGCAAGACCACTTGAGCTATTAGGTCGAAAGACATTGTAACTAAACTGAGACTCCATTTGTAGGTTGGATGAAATATCCTGGAAATGGGAAAAAGCAGCAGGAGCGTCACCCCTTAACATTGATGGGAAAAGGGCCCTAATGGCTTGCAAAGGGTTTTCAGAATTATGAAAACCAGAATTGACGGAGGGTTCAAAGAGCTGATGGTTCGAGGCCAAATTACCAAATCCCAATTTTATGTCAGTCAGGTGCGAGTGGAAATCAACCGGCCCATTGAGCTTACTTCTATGTAAAGCACGCGACATCATTGCATCAGTAATGCTTGGAAACAAAGCAGGCCTTTGTGATTTGGATTGCTTAGTAGGTCTACTGGATGGAGAAGGATCCAATATCTTTGTCTGCTCCTCTTCCCACCGACAAGCTAACTCACTGGGAGTTTTATACTTGGAAAACTTGAGCCTTGGGTCCCTAAGCACGGCATCCCAGTTCCCTCGCCCATGTCTACGAACACCAATCCAAAGAGAATCGAGTTCGTCCTCTGACCAACCATCATCCACTTTTGATTTTTTCCTCCATAAGTTGTTTGGTCCTGTTCCTGTCCTCATGGCTATGTTCTCCAGAACCTTCCTGTGACTTTCAGGAAAAGATGGATGTGAATTTGGCCTGCGTCCCAAACTTAACGTGGGAAGCATATCCAGATTTTCCTGATTAAGGGCAGCAATGTCCACAGGAACCTTGAAATTAGGCAAGAATGCCATTGAGGAAGACGCCTGACCATTTGCAGTTTCATCTCTCCTACCCAGAGACAAGTGAGGTAAGAGGTCAGGTGGACTATGCAAGGCTCTAGGAGGAAGCATAAATGTGGGCAGCAATTTTTCATCAAAGGGTAATTTGGGTAATCCCATCTTTTCCAGGAAATCTGAACTGGCTCCTGAGCTCTCTGCTGCATCTGCAAACTTGCGCTGCCACAGCGGTGGAGGGAACTGCAAGAAACAAACAAACAAAACATCTAAATAAAAAAATCATGAAGAATATCAAATTTCGGTGTCAAAAGGGATGGGGAAGGCGCACCACAGGGAATGGCATGGAGTTATCAGGGGTTCTGCCACCCACATGCTGCTGTGAGAACTCCGATGGAGTTTCAGGAAGTCTTGTTTTCGCTGCAGCTTCCTCGAGGCCCTTGACTTCCATCTCAGAAGGAACCACAGAGCCTGCAGGGGGATGGGGTATCAATTCTGATCGATTCCGTTGTTTTCCTTCTCTTCCATATAACTTTGAAGAACTTCTGTGATGGAAAACTGATTGAGGGGCATTCGGTGCACAAAGTCCAAGAACAGTTAATGAGTTTGACGCAGATGTCGCAGGTAAATTAGCCTTTGAAATTTCTCCAAGCCTTTGAAATGAACCGCCATTACTAGTCAGATCCTGCAACACGCTCACTCTATTAGTCTCGCCCTCCATTGTTGTACCATTGTCAGAAGTCTGCACTGATCTGCAAATTCCATCTTTCGTTGGAGAATACTGAATCATTGCTTCAGGTCTAGGATGAGCTAAATCTACAGAAGAATCATTTGCAGCATTTCTCCTGGCAAGTCTATCCTTTTGGCGAGCACGAAGCCTGGCACTGAATAAAGAAAATCAATGCATGAGTTGAAACTCTTATTTTATCATATCATTTTGTGTCAGATCGGTGAGCAGCATTTCGTGTTTCATATTTAGCTTACATCTATCACAAAACTTATACTCCCACCGTTTCTTTTTGTTCTTCCACTTTGTTTTTGGCATATAATTAAGAAGAGCAATTTCCAAAAAATCACAACATTAGCCTTGTGTTAGTGAGGGACTGAGGGCATTGGGTGATAAAGGGTATGTTATTAAAGTGAAAGGGCAAGGGTGAGGGACATTTCTCCCAAAAGAACAACCTAAATAAGGAAAGTGGAAGAACAAAAAGAAACGGATAAAAAAGGAATAGTGGAAGAAAAAAAGAAACAGGGGGAGTACGAAAAGAGTCTCATCACTTGAGGTAGATTGGGAGTCCTCCAACAACCATAATAGATAATACATGCAAGAGCGGGGAAGTGCCAGAGTATAACCCTCTCTTTCTCTGGCCAAGGCTTTGGAGATCTGAAACCAATAAGCTACCCCCACCTATAGGTCAAACCATCTGAAACCCCCTTAACAAAGGAAAAATCAAAAATTTGCTTGTAAAATGACTAGATATTGAAAGCAATCAGTTGCTGTCTGCACTTGAAGGAATTCCAAAGAGGGTTCAAAAATAACAAATGAGGCAAGGTCCATTGCAACGAACTTGACTAAATTGGATACATATGAAAACTTACTACTTTTCCTTCAGTACACGTCCAGCTGGTGTGTATTCTCTTTCAGGCTCAGCATCAGGTTCAGGATCTTCTTCACCGCCGCTCTGGAAGACAATAAAAATCTAAGACCACGAATACAGACCTTACAATCACATTAGTGCTAAAATATATGCTAAACCACAAAACAAGAGAAGGAAAAGGAAAAACAAGACAAAGACTATAGCCGTGCATGAGCAGAAGCCTCTAGAGGTACTGAAGTAAAGTTGTCAGCATTGTTAGAAAAATATAAACGATCTTCTCTACAAGCTGAAAAGGTTACATTACTTTCTAGTTTCGGGGCTATAAGAACTGCAAGTACTATTCCCTCATCATGATTGTCGTGATTATAATTCACACTGGAGCCTAAAACTGAAATGTTACCCTTTAAACAAAAATTACCTCACTTATGGTCCCACTCGGATGTGGTGCAAAGGCTTCCCTATATGAAACTGCTTTTCTTTGGCGTTTCCCCCGGCCAAGAGATGCTTCCTCTTCATTCTGATACTTCTCCCACCTACCCACGGCAAACAGCAAATCAGACACAGCTTCTGCGATATAAGTTGCAGGACTATATAACAAAAGGTCACCCCCCATCCGTCCACCCGAGATACAAAATCAAACCGAAATCTACATGCAAATGACAGTACACCCTGACTCTAAAGTTAAATTGCAAAGGCCACACCTCCCAAAAATAAGCTACCAAACAAAAGCGCAGTGCAGCTGCCTTCTGATGCTCTTGCTCTACAATATATTACACTCAATAACCAACTGTCCACAAAAACCTATAGCTTATTCCACTTGTACAAATTACCACCTACGCGGTATATGAGGAAAATAAAGCCCACACATACAAAAAGAAAAGAAGTTTAAATAGTGGCCCAAGTCCCCAGCTTGATGATTAAGTAATGAACAAAATAAAAATATGTTCACCTGACTCGTAGAAGCCTATCCCATTCATTTTCTTCAGTGCCAGGCCCCTCCTCTTTTTTCTCAACATTTGAGGCAGATGGATCATCAGCCACAGCAAGTGGCGATCCTGTTTTACCATCCTCGTCCATGGGCTCATCAGTCCATTCCATAGCCTGCTTCAAAACAGATATAGCAGCGAGAATTGTGAAACACTACATAACACTTCAAATGACACCCAGAAAGACGAAGAACAGGCAGACAATTCAAGGACAAGAATAAGGTACTACAAAAAGGCACACTGAGAAGTGAGAACAGCTAGAGGTACACCAAAAGTTCAAAACAGAGGCAAAAAGAGAGCACAAAGGAACAGAAAAGGAGAACTAATTGACACATTGCAATAAGTTGATCAGAAAAAGTCTTTTGTTCACAAAGTTGCCGTGAGATCTAACCAGCTACACTCAATTAGTAGTTAATACAACCCCCTACCCAAAGGTCCCTCCTGCTGATACAGTTCGCAGGCTCAAATCCTGAAGCACCTACATCGCGGGAAAGCTGGTTAACCATATGTTCCCAAATCACAAAGCACTGGGTGCACAAAACAGGCAAACACTAGGGAGCTTCTACTTCAAAAACCCACATCAATGAGATCAAGGGGTGCCACCCATGTATATATTACAAACTCGTACAAAAAGTTACATGCTCAAGATATCAAGGTTCATGGAAAATCTTACTACAAAATCCAAAAGTGACAAATGACTCTCAAACTGAAGCGATTAGCTACTACACCAATCTAAATGAAACAGGCTTAAGGTCTTGTTGAGATACATATTTAACCTCACAGATACATCCATTTCGCTCCTTTGCAAAATGCAACCCATATTAGCACCAGAATGAACTAACATCCACCTCCTTTCCAATCCATCTACAACCTTCTTTTCCAACGCACCAAACATCCCTCACGTTACCCAGATGTACCTATTCAATGAAATACAGATTACTGTATAATTCTATAGTCGACCTTCTCTCTTCAAAATTGACTATTAGGGCTATTACATCCACAGAATAGGTTCACAGCTTCACATATTTGGCAATTAAGTTTCAGCCACCCTATGACTAGTACAACACTGGGTGTTTATTTAATCCAGAGCATTGGTCCACACAAAGGTTAATTCAACTTACAAGCTTAACAACAAAAAAGAAGAAAAAAGTTGTATAAGAAAGTACACTCATTGCTCTAAAAAAAAGTACACTCATGGAAAATCTGTTGAGACGCCCGGTATTTATAAAGGGTAGATTATAATGACACCCATTTAAAGTGTTATTGTTAGAACACCCCTAACCAGAATCAAATGTTGTTGAGACATCTCAAAATTTGAGTGTTTGATGAAAACCCTAGGTGATCTACCCTAATTTACCATTCAGCACGCCCTTGACACAAAATATGCTTCTGTAAACTTTTAATTTGGATAAGTTGTTGAGACAACCCTTTTTTTTTATAGAAAAATGGGTATCTAGACTTTGCCTAACTAATCCCAAAACCTCCACTGGCCCTGAGGAGACTCAAACTTGGGACCTCTGGAATAAATCTCAGGGTTTGTTGAGCCACCCCTTTTATATACACAACTTTATACTGGCACCCTGTCATAACAATTTTTGTGAAAGCACCACTTAAAAAGTGTTGTATGGACAAATGAAATTTTCACTAAAAAACGAGGGCTGGACTCCCCATTCTACTCACGAATGATTACATGAGTCCACATTTATCACCCCCAAACACCTTCCATTCCCGCCACCACTATCACCAAAAACTGCTACATTACCGTCTTTAGAATTGCTTCCTCCCGCTTCTCCCTTTACCCCCCTCAGATCCACACCTCACTACAATGACAAACAACCATCACAACCACCCTCAATGCCCAACCGCAGCCATGACCACCACCCGAAAGCTGGCTAACTTAAAAGAAAACAGGATTGTTGAACCTAGACCCTACCAACACCAAACCATTACTTGGCCCCTTCCCTTCAACCTCATTGTCCGATGCATGAGGCAGGCAAGGGAAAATTTGGCTAGAATAGCTGACGCTAAAGGAGTGGTCCCATACTCCCATTGATGAACAATATCTAGGATACTCGGGTGGAAGCCAATAGCTTGGGGTGGTAGGTGATTGTGATGGAATGGGTACAAATGAGTAAGATGGTATTCGGGAATGGTGGTTAGGTTTGGGAATAAGAAAAAGTTAAAAATGATGGGGGAAGAAGTGCATGTGCCTCCTATGAACGTACATTTGGGGATTTTCGTGCAATTTTCACTTTCTACAAGAAAATAAAGGGGGTTTCAATGCTACAAGAAACATCACCTAAATTATCCCAAGAATCATCTTACTATTACTTTTAGAAGGTTCATCTCTAGAAAAAAAAAAAATCAGGCCAAAAACACTGAAAGTATCACTAGATCTAGTGTAGATTAAAGAAAAAGACATCAAATAGAATGACTAAATCAAATTTCGGAATATTTGCAAAATTCTTATTCATTGTCCTATACAATACAATCAGAATTGACGTCAAATACCTCACGAACTCCAATTGAACACATCAGAATTAATTAAACAAAACAGAAAAAAAACATTTAAAAACAATATTTAAATATATAGTTCGAAGAAAAAACTAGCAATAAAATCCAAACAAGCATATCACTAAAAAAACTCACTGAATAACCCAAGCTCGGTAAAGTGCTGATGGGCAAGGTTGATTACAGCACAACTACTATGACAACAGCTGCAGAAAATCCAAAATACAAAATGATGAATATTGAGACACCCCCCTCTAATCCCTGGTGGCAAAGTGAGGAGTGTCCAATACTACCTCTGTCTCAATTTATCCTTGAGGTTTGAGATTGGCACAATTTTTTATGCAGTGGGCCATTTGCTTGTAATCGACTATAATGCCCTTGTGTGTTACATGTGATAGTGGGAAAGTGTAGGTGGAAGGGTAGTAATTAGGAGCAACTAGCCGGGCCAAAGTCGTCATTTCGCCAAAAAAAAACATACCAAATAAAAAAACCACAAGAACAAATTGACACATCCAAAAAAGGAATACCCAAGTATAAATTGAGACGGAGGTTGTATATATAAAGCAGATGCTAGTACTGAAAAGAGATTATCAATTTTGGTAACAGATTGTAGGGGTTTCTTTCCTAACAAACACTATTTTTTAAAGTAACAAATTGGGTCTGATTTTTACTTGCAATTTGCAAACTATTTCATCATACAATTTCCAAAATTCCCCTACGGACAGAGACAAATGCAGTGATTCTGTGACATAAAATTTCTCTCATTACTAGTTCAAAGAGAAAAATTATTATCATCCACATCATTTCCGTGTGATAAATTGGAAAATAAAGTATTTCTTCTTGTTGCTTTAGTCACAAAAAGGTACAAGGCAACTATTGAGGAAAGAGGGGGTCTCAACCCTTCCAAATCACAGCCAACCACAACAAACGCTCAATATTTCAGTACCCAAATGATTAAATTGCACAAAGTAACGAAATTGCTTAAAGGAGCAATAATATGCTAAATGGCTCAATGCGACCAAGGTGGAATAGTGGAAAGCAATATTCATAGAAACATATAATAACAAAAAAGCAAGTCACTAAACTTTCTGAACGGGAATTACATAGCTCTGAATCCGCTAATAAGGTGACTGTAAAATGTGAAAGAAAAAGAAACTGGTTTGGACATACGTACATCAAAAGACTCACAGTCCCATATCAACAACAACAACAACAACAACAACAACAACAACAACAACGAGTGTAAATCCCCATTCAATGGGGGTGCTCGGGTCAGGATGTACGCAACCTTACTCAAAAGACTCACAGTCCCATATCAAACATGATAATTGCTAGCTTTCAAAAAAAAAAAAAGACATGGGTGAATCTACATGCATGAGTACATAACCAACAATAACAATAACAACCAAGTGTAATCCCCATTCCATGGGGATGCTGGGTGGTCAGGATGTAGGCAGCCTTTCCCCTGTTTCAAAAAAACAGAGAGGCTATTTTCGAGAGTAACCCTAGATGCATTTCTGCATTTAAGTATAGACTTCCTGCAACTTCACTAAACATAAGAAGTACTAGAGGGTTTTATAGCCATTTCGAGGTAGTCCATAATCACCCACAGCTAAAAGATAGTAATAGTTCTTTAAAGTTCATAGGCAATGGACAGCATGAGTACATAACAAATCAATAAAAGTCATCTTTAGCTAAAGAAAGACATACAGCCAACAATAATATAAGTAACTCTGCCTCATAAAGGTATGAAATGGTTGCAAATCTATCTGAAACAGTCCATAAATCCACGACCACTTGGAAAGTTAACTGCAATGTACTTAAAAGCAGAGAAGGATAGGACATTCATTCCACATACCTTCACTGAACCAAGCATATCATTTTCAGCATCACCTTCGGAGTTATCTGGAGATCCCGAATGAAGATTTGAGCGATCAAGGAGCTTCAATATAGCATTCTCGTCCCAAGTGATTTTTGAGCTTCCTTCAGTACATTTATCCTGATATACATCTCCAAGCCCACCAAGTCTTCTCCTGGTCCTTTGCTCTGTTTCTGGAACAGCTTCATCCTTTTCACCCAACTCTTTACTCGAAGAGTCATTAAATAGTTCTTCTGTTCCCCAACGCAATATATCCTCAACTTCTTTTTGAGATTCAGACTTGTTGACAAAAAGCTGATCCAACATAAGCTTCTTTTTAGCTAGCTGCAAAATCCGTTCTTCGACACTAGCACGAACTACAAGTCTATATACCAACAGACGATTTGACTGTCCAATCCGATGAGCACGGTTCATTGCCTGGATGTCAGCGTGAGGATTGAAGTCTGAATCATAAATTATAACGGTGTCTGCAGTTGCCAAATTGATTCCAAGACCACAAGATCTTGTTGACAACAAAAAAACAAATCGACTTTTATCTTGATTGAACCGTGCAATTGCAGTTTGCCGGTCAGCTACTGAAACAGAACCGTCCACTCTCTCAAATGATTTTTGCCCAAATTCTACAGTCAAGTAATCTTCCAGAATATCTAGAAGCTTTGTCATCTGTGAAAATATCAGCACTCGATGGCCTTCTTTAAAAAGAGACTTGAGCATGGAGTGCAGCACAGTGAGCTTGGCTGAAGCCTTGATTCGCATCTCTTGAAGGAACTCCACTGATCCAGCATCTGGTTCCGTACCAGGGATAAGGTACGGATGGTTACAAACCTTTCGGAGTTGCATCACAATGTTAAGCATTGACTGTTGCGGAACCCCTTTCCCTATATTCCTCAAAACTTGATAGTTCTTTGTTAGCATTGCACGATAGTATTCAGCCTGGATTGATGACAGCTCAACTGGAACCATTCTTTCGGTCTTCGGCGGAATATTTTGCATAGCGTCTTTCTTGAGCCTCCTCAGCATATGTGGTGAAACAAGTTTTTTCAGCTCTTCAACCTTATCAGCAGTTGAGAGATCCTTGAATTTTTCCTCAAAAGATGTTAGGGAAGGGAATGAAGCTGGCTGCAAAAAGTTGAGTAAATTGTACAACTCGCCCAGATTATTTTGAAGAGGGGTGCCAGTCAGAAGCACACGGTGCTGAAATTTATAACTATTAAGCATGCCAAAGAGCTTACTGCTTGAGTTTTTAAGCCGGTGCCCCTCATCCACAATAAGGACTTCCCACGGAATTCCTTTTAAATGAGAAGAATCAGCTAGAACCATCTCGTAAGTGGTTACAAGCACGTTGAATTTGTAAGCTGCAGTTTTCTTCATTGAATCACTTGGATAACTGGCATGCCATTCATACTGACGAATCAAACTTCTCGCTCTAACATTCCCATGATACTCTACCACATCCAAGTGGGGAGCCCATAAAGAAAACTCAGCCATCCAGTTGGGCATTGTGGATAAGGGCACCAATACAAGACAGGGAAGTTTCACTTTAAACTCAAGGTACAAAGATGAAAGAAAGGCACAGGCAGAGACAGTTTTACCAAGGCCCATTTCATCAGCCAAAATAACATTTTTGGACCTACACCAGCATTTACGCAACCAATTCAAGGCTTCTAATTGATGAGGAAAGAGTGCACCGCCTTTGAGTTCCTCAGGCTGCTCAGAGAGAGGAAGAATCTCAATGTGCTGATACTGCAATCGTCTAGGCAAACTATCTTTATCAGCGTCATTTTCCAACGTTTTCCGTTCAAACAGAGTAAACTGATCAATAAGATGCATATAATTCTGAATTGCAGGCTCATCTGTCCTTTCCCATGTGCACTCATCATAAGAAAGACCAGTCCATTTAACAAAAGCTTCAGTTGCACCATCATCCAATGATTTGATACCAATCACGCGCTGCGGCTGTTTCCAACGCTCCTCACATATATTAATTGCTGCGGTTCCATACTTTGCTTTATAATTGTCAAGCTTTCTTTTGGACAACACCTTCAGCCTTGATTCTGAAATCCAACTGTTATGTAAGTGGGATTTGCCCACCCACTTGACCAAAAACTCATACGAGAGGCTTTCTCCATTAAAAAGTGAAGATTCAACACAGGCTGGTTCCAGAATCTTCTCATCACGACTGTTATCATTCACAACTGTTAAGTTTTCCCTTTTCTGTTTTATTATCAAATGACTCTCATTCGAATTTTCATCCGAATTTTCAGTCGTACCTTGATCTTTAACGGTCACATCTGCCTCCAAATCACTCCCATTTCCAGCTTGAACATCCCCTTGAGATTCTGTGATAACATCTCTATTATTCAAATGTTCTTTATCCACAACCCCATCATCGGTAGCAACTTCTTGCAAATCTGACTCCCCAACCATAGCAGGATTTTCAAAATCAACCAACAGCTGGGAACCAGCAATCTCCTCACAGTCAATGGTTCCATTTTCCTGAATATGGTGGTCAACCGAAGTTCTCCCAGCTGCCACTACTTCAAACTTTTCACATGCAGCAGCTGTGGTATTTTCTTTTACTCTACAACCCAGGACCCGATCCACCTGCACCATTGGTGTTGAAAAGAACCAATTTATCAGCCACAATGAATAAATTGATGGAGGGAAAGACGGAGACAATTAAAACCAAGAGCATTCTGCCAACAACATTCAAGGAAATTTACTTGCAAAAGTTCTTCCAAAGAATTCTCCTCCACCAATGCTATCTTATCACGCAATGTTTCTTTTTTTGGTAAACCGAGTGACCTCCGCACTGCTTCCCTAGAAACTGTCTGCAGCAAAATATATCAAGTTATGCTAAAATTATAATCAAGCACAATACAGATCAGGGAAAGAGAATACCCCGGAAAAAAAAGGAACAGTGGAAGAAGAAATGGCATATATAGAGAACCTAATATAAACAATAAAAACAGTCATAAAATACACAACATTCTGGGGCGGATTGTAGCGCAAAGCAAGCATACACAGGAATAGTGTGTTACAGGGACCATTATTTCAAACAACGCCAAGATCAGAAAAGCACGGGTGAGGAAAAAAAATAAAAAGAAAAGAGTAAGCTACTCTGCCTCCCCCCCCCCCCCCCCCCCCCCCC